>CAIGRT010049115.1:0-19202 GCA_903798405.1 Fraxinus platypoda | reverse complement strand
ATTAAGTTTTAATTAGATTTTTTAATGCTACCAAGTAGGTATGCAATTATTCGTTGGTTAAATGCAAATCCAAGATAAAATCTAGGGGCTCGACATTGGTTGTAATGAAATGAGTGGATTTTTAATACGCTTTCGGTTCATGTTAGGATTTCAGAGTGATTGCAATTAACCCGATTCGATTAAAAAAATTAATTTAAAACTAAGTCCTCGGGACTAAAAATCGAATTTTAATCTACATTAAAGTCAATAATTAATTTTAAATTATATATTTTATGTGTCCCATCTCGTCTCTTTCTGATGAGCACAATGAGTCTCTTACAGTCTTGCCCATCTAATCTTAAATTTCAAGTCTTAAGATCAGGGACGGATCTAGGACCGGATTACAGGTCGGGCTAATACGTAAAAATAAAATAAAATTATACATGATTTTTTTTTTTACATAATTTTTTTTTCTAACTAAAAAAAGTCCGTGGGTGGGGATTGGCCCCCTCCATCCATCCCTGGGTTTAGGTGAAGATCTAAAAATCCCGCCTAATCTTGTACAATGTTTGTACTAAGGTGATTTGAAATCAGTCGTGTGAACAAAGATCGATTAATTTGTGACCGTTCTACGGTAGAAAATAAAGTGATATCCAACCTAAACATATGTAACTAAATTCGAAAACGTTGAAGAATAATCTTGAGAAAGACATTGACGATGGACACTAATCTTGGGTTAGGTTTTAATATTTGTTACATTTTAGCATGTAGGAGTTAATTCCGACACACTCAAGAGGATTATATACAATTATACAAAATAAAAATCAATATCACATCGAATCGAATCAAAATCAAGTGGAATTTTCTTCATAAAAATCATTTGGACCATCTTAAAGGCTACAAATAATTGATTTGGACCATGAAATAATTGACATCAGTGGTGCTACGTAACTTGGTCCCAAAATTTATGTTCTCGTTTTTCTATTCATACGCATCTGCGATTGTGAAACGAAGAAAAAGAAAGAGCATAGAAATAGTACATATCAATAAAATGTACCTATTAACATGGATTCTTAGCGAATGTCTTTGATACACCTTTGTAAATGGGTCCAGAGATTAATGCTAGCTTATCGTTTGTAGGTTATCGCTAGGTCATTTAAGGACTATGGCTTGATTATTCCAAAACAATACACATCTATAATTCATCTATTCATTTTTTCGTGACATTTGAGTTTTCGATCTTTACTTATATGGCTCTAAGATGTTCACCAACGCTTCTCGTCCACGCCAACTCCCATGGCCATGGGTGTTGAATTGGGGGTGAATGTGGTTGGAGGAATTTAGTACATATCTTGTGAATAACTTACCACAAGTGAATCAAGTACTCAACTCCAATGTGTCGGTCATTTATGTCATCTATAATCGAAGTAAGATTTATCATTTAAATATATATCTACATGATGTGGCTTGTAGGAGCACACTATATGGTTCGAATGAATCATTTTATTATTATGGGCTCTAATACCATATTGAGTCTTGAATTTTATATCTTAAAACGTCAATATTATTAAGAAGGGAAACTTGAGTATCTACCATGCGACATTCGATCCGTAACGTTAACATACATAATGTCCACTAGATACAGACCATAATTTCACATGCACCATGTTGATGCTTGGATCGAATCCGGTGAACCATGGTCGGGAGTCATATCGTCACATCTTATATGTTGATTATTTATTTTAACGTGGAATTTATCCTTTAATATTAATAAGATTGACATTTTAACAAAAACCTCAAAACTAAATAATAATAATATTGCATAGTGAAAGTAGACGTGCATATGGTCCATATACACGTGATGGGCATAGGGTAAAATAGTTGATACGGCCACAACCGCAGCTTTCCCTAGGGTATCACATATGGTGCACATGGTTATGGTTATGGTCCATGGATTGACTGCTTTTTCGCATCGTGGTCCAACAATTTATTGTTAGTAGCTGCAAAAATATGTACATAGGTCCTCCCCCTCTTTCAACCTATCAATCTCTCCATGTTATATTAAATCTAAAATTGATATATATCAAGAGAATTAAATAAGGGATAATTTGTCAATCGAATGCTTTAAAATATCATGTCGGTACTCTAGTTTGGATTTAGCGGTACTCTGTTACACTTTCGATTGCTCTTGCCGTACTTAATCTACATAAATTGGGATTTTTTTTTTCGAAAGATAGTTTAGTTAGGATGAAAAGTGGTTTGAACACTATGTGAAGTTAGCAAAATCATCAAAATGCCTAGTGTTGTTACGATCTCATTGCATTTCATATCACTTGTGAAAATTCTGCCTTGTGAATTTACTTTAAAGGTGAATTCTATTCGAAGATGATTGTCATATATTTGTAAGTACTCGTGTGATTGTTGAGTGAGTGACTTTAGCCTTCACGTTGCTTGTGGGTGGTGAACTAAAGTGCTCAATGTTGATTACAAAGAAGTGTGGTAAATCTTTTTTTTTTTAATTTAAATTAAAATCATTCGTGGTGGCATATTTTATTAACATGAAAAAATAATAAAGTTGGATTCTTCAGTAAGTTGATCGTTATGACACTTGTTGACGCTTCATTGGACAAAAATTTTCACTTGTATTTATGTGAAAAAGAAAAAAGAAAAAGAAAAATAATAATAATATATATACATATATATTGCTTGCTTGATAGTTCTTATAAATAGGCGGCCTCCGCTCACTCAAATGAACGTTAAAGGTTAAACTAGAGATTTAGTGCATGTTTGATAGAATTTATATGGGAACAATGAGTTATGGAATAGTATTTTTTGAATAATGTGTAGTTAAAAAGTAAAGAAATTTTATTGCTTTGTGTATAGAATATTTTGTTGTGTGAATGTGTGGTGGAGAAATGATACTGCAGCAAATAATTTAATTTTTTAAAGAATGACAAACAGGGCCTTAGTCATATACTACTTTAGGATAAATGACTTTAATTTTCCCTCCAATTTTATCAAGTCTATATTCGAAGTTTAGTCTTTACTTTCAACTTTAATTTCTCGTCAATTCAAAAATTGCTTGAAATAATATATTCGCAAAGAACACATTTTCGTCGAAACTTAGACAAATATCATCATCGAATTATATAATGGTTAAATTTGTCAACACCATATTTTCTAATAACTGCACTGTATTTTAATCGAACAGAAGGTTCATATCATTTACTCATAGTTACATTTATGTCCTCAATATTTTTTCATCACATTTTTATTCTCAACATTGTTTGTTAATAGAAACATCTCACTCATGATGATGATTTTTGTCCAAAAGTTTATCAAAATAGAGAAAAAAAAGATTTATTCTCCCCTCATATTTTTAAGTACACGAAAAAATAAGCAACAAATATAAAATTGTGATTAAATATCCGTCTTTCATTTTAAAACACGCTAACAAATTTTTTTGGACGAAATAGTCACTAAGAATAAAATAAGTTAATTAATGAAATATAAAATTGTGATTAAATATNTATAAAATTGTGATTAAATATCCGTCTCTCTCTCTCTCTCTCTCTAATATCTATAAAACTCATTTTGTGGTTTGATTACAAAATCTCTTAAAATATCTCACTAACCTGAGCACGAGTAACTCTTCACAATATCTTGTTTTGTATTTCATACACAAAATAGTGGTGCGTGTTTAGTGCACGATATATTAATATCGGTTAGTACTTTAATACTGTCATCGAGTTTATATTACCAAGTATGGCAGTGACGTGTAAAGCAATATAGGAGATTGCACGGAATGGAGCACAAAAGTAATGCACCTGCTTTGGCCAACACATTTATAGAGGCTCAAGGGTGGAAAAGAACCACGATGGTTTATAAACTGCAAACTATCTTTTATCCATATATTTAGAGGACCCACAACTACAAGTATTACCTACTTATTCACACTAATTTTTATAAATTTATAATTAAAACTGTTTATTAATACTTCCAAATAAATTTTCTAAGAATATGTATAGAGAGAAAAATCACTCTTTTCTCTAAGGAAATTGATTTGAAATTTCATTCCTTGTGGGCTTCATTATGGGCTTAAAACTATTAAATTTTCACTGCATTTTGCATCTCTCTTTTTTTTTTTTTTTTTCAATATCTTAGTAAAATAAACTCGAATTTGATTTTCATTTGTTTGGGGATGATCCTGGTGATTAGGCAAATCAAGATCCGTCATTATCTCAATTTTTCCATTTTTGAAAAAAAAAATAATATTTTCAGATATTTTTACATATCATATCATCTTGCTTTCTATTCTTACATCTTAGCTCCCCAAGTTGAGGATTCTTATGTGTGAATGAACAATGTTAGTTGTAATTAATGTAGCTAGTTTTCCTTCAGAGAACACTTCTATATGTACAGAAGGAAAAAAAAAAAAAAAAAAACTATACAGAATACACACATGGGGGTGGGCCCCATTTTTTTGGGTAATATTTAATTAGCATGGGGCCCATCCCCCATGTGAGTATCTATATGGTTTCTGGCAAGAAATTTTTTGTACAAGTAGAAAATTTCTTCTTGTGATTGCTGAACTTACTATTTTGACTTCTTCCATATAATATTTGCCAGATGTTTGTTGATAGAAGCGTTTTCCAATATAACTAAAAAATAGATTGAGCATATAATCACTGCCAAAATCATTGAGGGAGAAAACCGTTGAGGATTGTCGATGGTAACATTGTCAACAATTATAACATAAGCTAACATTCGGATTTGAACGGAATTTTCGATAACTATTCCATCAACGATTAGCAACGACAGTTTCGTTCAATTCTCGATGGCACTTTTGTCATTGATGGAATGTCGTTGGTATCACCAACAAAAGTTTATTTTTTCTATACTTGACCTGATTGATAAAAATTGACATGATACTGAAATTAAGCAATCAATTCCTTATGCATCTCAAACTCAAAACATACCATAAATAAAAATGTCAATAATTTATCAATTGTAACCAAAAAAAAAAAAAAAGGGTAAAACTACTCATTAATTAATGGTTTTCTACCATAAATATCAAGAAATTAATTATAGTAATGATTATTTATTTTCTCTCTATATGAAAGCGTGTATCTTTTCATCATTCCCTTTTGATCCCCATGAGAACACGTGTAAAGCTAGGCGTGTAAATTCCATTTTGAAAAGACACACTCACTTTTTAAAGTGCACATGTCCTTTTTTAAACATAAAATCTAGCAAATCTTCAAATAGAATCTTGAACTTGGAATGATTCCAAACAACGAACAAACTTGTCCTAACATTCTTAGACTCCATGTTCTAAGGAAGCATGCAAAAACTTTTTCTAGATAGTAGGCATTAGGGTGAGGTAATATGCCACTATCAATGGATACCAATTTCATCTTTTGACACCTTTTTTCACAATATATAATGAACAAATGCTACCAAATTCTCACATTATCTCTCGACATTGGCAATCATTATTGAATCTCGTGGTGTCAAACTGGCTTAGATCCTCTAGGTTTGGAACACCTTGACCCAAAATAAAAGTCTAGGACTGAATCATAGTTATTGGACCATTCCACTCTGTTTCTCGATTGAAATTTAACTTTTTCAACAACCATTATTTAAAAAAATCTTTTTTTATATACTCATTTTGAACTATATATTCGTACGATAAAATATTTTACAGGTAAACCCAAAATTTTTACCTACTTTTTAACCACACGTTCTATTTAAAATCACTATTCAAAATATTGTTTTTGCCAAATAACGACCATCAAACAGTGGCTCAATTTCGTTCTTGATTATAGTTGATTAAGCAATGTTAGATGTACGTTATTTTTCATGATGTTTATTCACCCATTTCCCATGAAAATTTCAACATTTGTTTCAAAGACATGCAGTCAATGAAATGAGGGCCCTGGTTTATTCCCGTTTATGGAAAAAATAGGTTTTGAATTAGTGATATTTTGGAAAATATGTGGTTAAAAAATAAAAAAAAAAATTTACGTATAAAATTATTTAATGGAACAATGTGAGGGTTGAAAATGAGTTTTGCAAAAGAGTAATATTATTCAACAATATTGATATCAAGCACCCGTCTAGATAATAATTGCACGGCATTAAACAATAGATTTACTTAAATACAATTTCACATAATTCATTTAATTGAACATATAAAATGTAGCCACTTAGATTGATGTTGATAGCATTATTCCTTGAGAAAAATGAAATTTGAGAAAAATGGAGCTCAAACACAGGCGAGATTTAGAGTGTATTTGGGAAGGCTTTTCCAAAGTCTGAAATTATTTTATTTAATATTGAGGGTTCGTATGACAAGACTTTTGAAAAGATAAAAGTTGTTTCTGAAATTAAAAAAGTTACTTTTAAATTTGTTTAGATAATTTTCTAAAATATATTTTGTTTGGCAAGAAGAGTTGTTAAAAAAAGTTAGTCAAAGATAGTTTCCTCAATAAGCTCTTTTATGAGAGACGGAAATAAAAGTAGAAATCCTGTCGAATGGAGCTACCAAATCAGTTACATGATTGGTGCTTTTTTTTCGAATGTCATTTTTTTCCAATATGTAATACATCCATTAACAATATCTGAACATGGATATAATGTATCTTTTATAGCATGATTACATGTTTTTTCTTTCATTATTTTCTTAGTACATGCCCATTGCCTCAGTGTAATGTATGTCAGCGCTGATTCCAAATTTTCATTTCTGCACATCCAAATGGCCTCTAGACGGTTTTCATTCATATGTTCGTTAGTTGATAAAAGAAAAAAAAAAAAAAGGGCCTGGTCACGTTTTGACCAAGTTTAAAAGTGCAAAATTGTAACTTTACATTTTTTCACATAAAATAATTAAATAAATAAAATGAGAAACGGAGAAAAGAAATAAAAGAAAACTTCATCTTCTTTCCTCACCTTGCCCCCACCACGACCAAACAACAATCAAACCAAACCCCGTACACGTCGTCACGGCCTGCCACCGCTATCCATCCACTGCACCACCTAAATCGGATTTGAATCTGCTCAATTCGGAAACCCTTCAAATAAGTAATTGAGGTTGAAAATTTCAAACCGACGCTGCAACAAATGAAAAGTTAGTATAAGAACTACAACAAATTAAAAGGTTTGGAACTACGAATGTAATATCCCATTAAGAAATTGAGGTTAAAAAAATGGAACCACCCCCACTCTATAATGGGTATTTCCATAATTTGGTTGTTGGAATGATAGCTATTTCACTTTTTAGGCACTCTTCTGGAAATTTCCCCCAAAGCTGCTAAAAAATGGCCATCAACTTCATCATTTAACATAGACTACGGAATTCAACATTGGGCATCTCCAGGTGTACGTTAAATCAGGGTGAAAACTAGACTTGGTACTTCTTTTGATTTTGAATTTTGAAATTTACCTAAACTTTTTAATTCATAAATACCCATTTACTTTGTTTAAATATTGTTAAGTCCCGGGTTGTTAACCATTATTTTAAAACTTTTCTTTCTGCATACTCATTTTTAACCACACATTTAGACAATAAGATATTCTGTACGTAAACACAAATTTTTTTTTCCTATTTTTTAACCACACGTATTTCAAAAAAGGGTTAATCCATTTGTACATAATAATTTGTACATAATGGATTACCTCCTCTAACATAATGAGCGGGGCCGCGTGTATTAAAAAATTCCGATAATGTGGTCCACATCCCCATTGTGAGTAGTATGTATAAAATTCGGTAAAAAAATTCGATACATGTAGCATGATCCTTCAAAAAATCGCTATTCAAAATTTCATTTTATCCAAATAGTGATTGTCAAATAGGGGCTAAATTTACAACTAACGTCTAAGCGTAACCAAATTTTCCCTTTTCGTTGGGACTCTCACGTTCATTCCAAAAAATAAAGGAGAAAATCACCGGAAAATTCAAGGTTACTCTGTAGTTGTTCTGAAATCAGAACACGTTCTAATTCTTCGCTCATCTTGTCTGCTCAATCTTTCACTTTTTGTCTGGCTTTGTTGAAGATAGCTAACACGCGCAGCAATAGCATATCGAGTTTGAATCTGAGTACGAAATATGAATCTGACACGAAATTTTCATCACTGTATTGTGACAATGACTTGCGGAATTCCTTTAGAAATCTGAAGGCTGACTGGAAGGAAGATAATCATTGGAGAGACATATAATTGATTTAGCCTGTGTTTTGTAGTCATTAAAAATAGTTTTTTAGAAAAAATGAGCCCCGTTTGATAGTTATTTTTGGGGATAATGAGTTTTTGAATAGTAATTTTTTATAGAATGTATGATTAATAAGTAAGAAAGTTTTTTAGTTTACGTGAAAAATATTTTATTGTGAGAATGTATGATTGAAAATGAGAATGAAAAAAAATTAAGTTTTAAAAGAATGGTTACCAAACAGAGAATAGTTTTTTGTTGAAAAATGTGTAATAAAAAAGTAGGAAAAAATTTAGATTTACGTGCAAAATAATTTATTTTGTGAATGCGTTGCAGAATAAAAGAGTTTTGGAAAAAATGGATGACAAATCGGGGCTTTGAGAGCTCATTTAACGTTATTTTAAAAAATTTATTGTATAAACATTAATCCATCAGTCCAACTAGTAACCTATCAGTTCGATCAATAACTCGGTGACCCGACAACTAACTCGGGTTAATTGAGGAAATTAGACATAGTACTTTAAAAAAAAAAATAATAAGGAATTGATTAACACACTTGAACCAAATTAAAGTTTTAATAACCATATAACCACCAAAAATATAAAACATTTGAAAATCAACAAAATTATTCCAACGACATTCCCCTAATATGATATTTTCCATTTTTTAAAATTTTATTACTAAAAAATTTATGTTTGATACGGTATTTTACGCTACTATTATCTATTTTAAGCGGTTCAAAATCTGTTAGAAAGTTTGCAATGTGGCCACAATAAATATGTTGTAGACGATGTTTAAATGTCAAAAATTATCTCACGTAAATTATTGAACAAAAAATAAACAATAATTATTAGCACCATTTCTGGCGGCCTTTTTGATTTGTTATTATGGACTTGTCGTTCATCGATTTTTAAATTCGAAATATGTATTTCAAAATTTATCGTGAATACTTCGAAACAATAACAAAAATCTCACCCGACGAGTGAAGAAAATAGCTCGTAAATAAGTCAAAAGAGGTACCGTGAAAGCGTACATTAAAATGAAAAAAAAAAAATCACTTTTTCATAGGAAGGTGACGAAAAGACACTTTTGACATTCTCATTTTTGCAAAAACCTTATATGCATCAATTGAATTGATTAAAAAAAATATGAATTGAATACAAGATTAACACTATATTTGAATTCATATATTTAAATTTTCAAAAACACACACGTATAGATCTAGTTCATTGTTCCAATGAAATATCATGATTTTTTTAAGAGAAAAGTCAAATTTTTATTTTCACAAATGCTTTGGATACATCAATTGAATTGATTCAAAGAATTGAATATATGATTAAAATAATATTTGAATTCGTATATTTAAATTTCAAAAAACGCACACATATGTTATTTGCTTAAATGAGATGCTGTTACTTTTTCAAAGAAATGTGAAAGAATGTTAATTTTTCATATTATCATTTTCTCAAACACATTACATATGTCAATTTAATTGATTCAAAATTTTATTTTTCATATGTATTAACATAAAATAAGGTTTGAATTCGTATATTTAAATTTTAAAAAAATACACATATACGCATTTAGTTAATTGATCAAATGAGATGGTTTGATTTTTGTTAGAAAAAAAGTGTTAGAATGTCACTTCTTCATTCTCCTATTAAGCAAACACCTTGCATGTATCAATCTAATAGTTCAAAGTGTTCTTTTTCATGTGTATTAATATGAAACAAGGTTTAAATTTGTATGTTCAAATTTTTAAAAATGCACGATGATTTTATTTTATTTTATTATTTTTTTTAAAGTGACAGAATGTCACTTTTTCACATTTTCCTTTTGAGCGTTTATCTTGCGTGCATCATTCTAGTTGATTCAAAATTTATTTTTTCATATGTATTAATATAAAATAAGGTTTGAATTCATATATTTATATTTTAAAAAATGTACACATATGCATCCAGTTAATTGCTCAAATAAAATACTTGACTTTGTTTAGAGAAAAAGTGACCGAACATTTTCATTTTGACAAACACATTGCATGCATCAATCTAATTCATTCATAGTTTTCTTTCTCATGTGTATTAACATAAAAAAAATGTTTGAATTCGTATGTTCGAATTTTCAAAAACGCTCACGCATGCATGTAGTTAAGTGCTCCAATAAGATACTGTGACTTTTCTTAGATAAATAACAAAATGTCACATTTTCACATTTTCCTTTTAAGTAGATACCTTACATTAATGCAATTGATTCAAAATTTTCTTTCTCATATGTATTAATATAAAATAAGGTTTGAATTCGTATGCTAAAATTTTCAAAATCGCAGACGTATGCATTTAGTTAATTGCTTCAATGAGAAACTGTGACTTTTTTTTTTAGAAAAGTAACAAAATGTTATTTTTTTTTATATTCTCCTTTTGTCAAACACCCTGTATACATCATTTTAATTGATTCAAAATTATTTTTTCATGTGTTTTAATACAATTTATTTCTTCTCAAGTTCAACAATGTTATTTTTAAACATGTTTTTAACACAATTACAAAATCATCAAAAAAGAAACCTCATAAATGCCAATTATTTACATTATATGGTTCAAACCAAATCTAATTAAAGAAAGAGTCCAAATTATAAAAAAATCTGTAATTTTGTTTGTGTATTTCTAGATTTGGGAAAGAGAACTTTGAAGAATGAATGTTGAAGCCACCTTTATCTTGTTTATGCTTGATTTGTGAAAGATTTCCTCTTTTTTCTTTCAATTTTCGAGATTGGAGGATAATTTTTGACAAGCCGTGTCGTGCTTTAGGTTTTGAGCATATATTTTACGTTCAATTTTAATTATTTACCATTTAATTCAAGTTTATCATTTTTTTCAAAATTATCCTAAACTACAGGGTATTTGTGTAAGTACCGCTACATACTTTTTTCATCCAACTACTTCTGGTAAATTGCTTGGGCCTTTATAGCCCATTGTCATTGAAATGATGAAAGCCCAATAGACTTGTTATGCTGTAGATAAACTTCTCATTGAAGCGATCCAGATGATCCTGAACCAGCCACCGTTGTCCTCGCATCTTCTGCCACATTCAACTGTCCAAGGTCCTAATGACGAAGGCAAAATCAGCTACAATAACAGAAATGAGAAATCACTCGGCTACAGTTCTCAGCTTAATTTTAATTTCTTTTGTTCATTGTTCTTAATTAGAAAAAAAAAGACTGACTAAAAAGAAGGAAATCAGCAAAGAACAACTCAATCGTCAGGAATAAGTTTCTTCAATCATGCTACGAATATTTTGCTAGAATTTTATAAAACATTAAATCTCAAGAACTTGAAAATCTAATTACTTTATTGCCAAAATCCTCAATGTTAAATCACAAAGAGAATTATTAAATGCGGAACATACCTTAATTCATTGAGAATGTTTCTTTAATACTGGATCTCTTGATCCCAGATCTCGAATTTTGATTATTGGCTATTTTGGTTTTTGAGTTCTTGTTGTTGATTTTGGCTTCTTGCTCTATAATCTTGATTGTTTCAATTCTTTCTTCTTATTTCTTGATTGTAGATTGTATGTTCTTGATTGTGAGTTTTAGATCTTCCTCTTTAATATGTTTTCTCTTATATTCTTGTATTGATATAATGACACAAAGAATAAGAATCACATATGAATTGGAGGACAAAAACCCTATTTATATTTCCATATATATATTCGGCTCATAGTTAAATATAACCCTAATGAATCCGGTCTCTACACATATAATCAAGCACACACTTTATTTAGATGCCCAAAACTCAATTACTTAATTCTTTATTAAATCACTTTAATTTTGGGCTTAATTTTAAAATAGCTTTTATACACACTTTTAATCACATATGTAGGCCCACATGACAAACTAATATTTTTTTCAACAATCTTCCACTTGACCCACATATGTTATCTTATAAATGTGTATAACCTTATAAGTTTAAAACTTTTGCTATCATAATCAAAAGTATCTCCGAACAATCTTGTCCATCAATTATGTCAATATAAGATCAAAGCTGCCTTCGTTACAAGTATCATAACTAAATCCTCAATGATCACGTATATCAATACAATCAAATGACATAGATCAAGTGTAGTATACCATGAAAATTATATGTAATGTGATCCAAACATACATATTTCCAACTGGTCATATCTCATTTTTTAATGAGATCAAATCAAAACTTTAATCAAAGTGAAACTGAATTAAATACTTTATTTCTACTGATTAACCTGAATATCTATAAGTATAAGATATGTGTGAATCAGACAACAATCAAATACAAACTCCCACTAAAATGTCACATTATAAAAGATGCAATACCCATATAAGTAATGTGTTCATGAAAGACCCTAGGTGGTATCTCTTTAGTAAGGGGATTCGCAATCATGGAGTTTGTCCTAATATACTCTATAGAAACCTAACCATTCTAAATTCTTTATTTAACAATTAGGAATTTAATGTCCATAAATATTGACATCATCAAACTCCTTGGAATACAAGACTATTATTGTCACAAAATAAGTTAAGTGGTCTTTCAATTTCTTCCAAAATGTGCAGCCCAATGACAAAAATTCGCAGTCATATTCCATTATCAGAATTAGAATATTCAATGATATCCAATTGGTCTGATTTTCTGTACGTGATCATGTAATTCTTAGTTCTCTATATATACCGAATAACCCGCTTGGCTGCTTTTCAAATATCCATTCCAGAGTTACTTAAATATCTGCCCAACATGCTATATCCGAATGTGTGCAAATGTAAGCAAATATTAAACTCCCAACTGTTGAAGTACAAGGAATTTTTTGTATTTTCTTTTCTTTAAATTTATCCTTAAAGCATTGATTGATACTAAATTTATCTTCCCTAGTAATAGGGGTATTACCTAGTTTACATTCCTGTATCCAAAATTTCTTAAGAACTTTATCGATATAACTCTTTTGTGATAATTCAAAAATACCCCGAGAGCGATCCCGTTGTATTTGTATCTCTAACACAAAAAATGTGTCACCAAGATCTCTCATTTCAAAATTTCATGACAGAAATATCTTGGTTTCGTATAATAAACTTATATTATTGCAGACAAGCAGTATGTCATCGACATACTACACCGGAGAAATATGCTTCCACTGAACTTGTGATATACACATTCATCAACTAAATTCATTACAAAACCAAACGAGATGATTATTTGAGAAACTTGTGATACCATTAACGAGAAGTCTGCTTAATCCCAAAATAGATTTATTTAATTTGTAAACCATCAAATGTAACTCAAGATCAAAATGTGTCACAAGTACCATAATAGTCTTAATAGAGTCTTCCATAGAAATCGGAGAAAAAGTCTATTTAAAGTCAATGCCTCCCTTTTGAGTAAAATCATTTGCAATAAGATGAGTCTTATATCTCTCCACATCACCCTTTGAATCATTCTTGGTTTTAAATATCCATTTACAACCAATGTGTTTCACACATGTAGGCAATGGGATAAGTTCTCAAACATCATTGTCTTTCATGGACTTTATCTTTTTATTCATGGAATCAATATACTTTTGAGTATTATACATTTGCATGACTTGATGAAAGTTGATTGATCGGATCTTCTTCCATCAATCAAATGTCATCCTTATTTTCTTTGGAGAAAGACTGTAAAGTCATTCAGAATTGCCTTTCTCATTTCTTTAATAGATTTTCTTAATGACATTTGTTCTTGAGATTGTTGAGTTTGTTTCTGGAACAATCTCTTGATTGTGTATAGAGGATTTTGTAATATTTTTTTGATCCAAAATTATTTTTTGAACAAGATCTGGAGCAAAAATTTATCCCTAGTACTAATCATTGTCAATTATAACAGAATGAATATACACATATTCTTTCTCCAAGACAAAATCCTTAATCTTAAAACCTTATCTCCCTCCGCAAACTCTACATCATCAAGGAATCGAATATTTCTCGTTTCAAAAAATTGACTTAATAGTGGTATATTTAAAAAATTGTAACCACTTAATAGTTGCTTTACTCGGAACTTTTTAAGTTGTATTCTTAGTACTTCTTCCTAGAGAGATTCTGGCAAAGTGAAATGATTAATCATACTCCTTACTGTCTCCGTAAGTGTTCTGTTTCGTTTCTCAATAACACTATTCATGCTAGGGGACCCTAGCATGGTGTACTGTAGGACGATTCCACATTCATCTAGAAATTTAGCAAAAGACCCTGAACATTATTCTCCTAATCCATCATATCTGCCATAGTATTAACCAACACGGCCAGATTTAATGTATTTGATTGTTTTCTTGAGTTGATTTTCAACCTCAGTATGCTTTGAACCTGTCCAGTGATTGAAATTTCTCATAGATGAGATATAGGTAGCCATAGGCATGTCAAAGTGGCTCGGGTGGCCCATGGCTCGGCCCAAGAAAAGTCCGAGCTGAGTCGGCTCGTGGCACGGGACCACCGAGCCGAGGCTCGGGCTGTGCCCCATTTTGGAGCATCTCGAGCTGTGTTACGGGCCATTTTTGGCCAGACAAGATGAATTTAAAAAATAAAAATAAAAAATAAATAGTTGTCTGCCCTACAGCAATAGGCAGCAGTCAGCTGCCTGCAATAGGCAGCTATCATAGCTGACTGCGCTGCGACGACATGCATAGTTGTCTGCAAACACAGGCAGCTGCTTGCAAATGTATGCAATATGCTATAAAAAAAAGAAAAAAAAAAGAACGAGCCGGCTCGGTTCAAGCCCAACTTGGCTCGCTAAGGTCCGAGTCGAAAGTTCGGGTCGAGCCTCAATTTTTTTGTCGAGCTTTTGCTAAGGCCAAAAAAAGCCCGAACCACTTTTGCTCGAGCCGAGCCCAAGCTTCGAGTTTCGGCTCGTTGACACCCCTAGGTTGCCATAGTGAAAAAATTCATCTATAAACATAATAAATTACTATTGACCATTCCAAGTAGTCAAAGGAAATGGCCCAAAGATATTCGTATAAATTGGTTCTAAGACGTCCGAAGTCATATTGACATCTAATCTCCTTACGTTTGTTTGTTTCCCCTTAATGTAATTAACATAAACATTTAAGAATTTCTTTTGACACATGCTTTTTTATTCCCTTTTGAGAGATGTGACCTAAACGCATGTGTCATAACGAAACAGAATTCTCATTGGTTCATTTATGTATAATGCCATGTGAATTCGTACACAAGATTTCTTTATAAGAGACAGTCATATTAAGCAAATAAAGGTTTTCATAACCAGATGAAGAACTAGTACCCACAATATTTGAATTAAGAAAATATTAAACTGGCTATTTCCAATTGAACAAGAGTAACCATATTTGTTCAATGTAGAAATAGAAATCAAATTTCATCTAAAAGATGATACCATAAATGTCTATTTCAAATCTAAATAATAAATAGTTTTCAATGATAACCTAAAAGTCCATATAGCCTCAACTTTAATCGATTTGCCATCGCTCCACATAGATGAATCTTTTAGGATCAATTGACTTTTGACTATTCAAACAATACCGCATAGACACACTTATATGAGTAGTGACACCATAATTTATCCGCCAAGTATGTCTTGATATAGAAACGAAATTAACCACAAAATAAATCAAAGTAGAAAGTGTACTTTCCTTTACACGCCAGTGTGGTATTTAGTACAGTCTCTCTTCATGTGTCCCAAATTTTCAACAAAGTAAGATGATTAATCATTTTTAGGTTTTTGCTATTTCTTTTGAGATAAACAAGATGTGGCTTCCTTATTCTTTAACTTGTTCTTAGAGGTACTTGTCAAGTGAATATTTTCAGTTCTCTCTTGTTTTAGCCTTTCTTCTTTTTGCATATAATATGATTTGAGTTCATTAAGAGTCAATTTCCCAATTTTGACAGTCGTAGCGACTTTAAATTAACTTAATTGTGCAATAGGAGAAATTAAAACCAAATGCACGAGCAAATCATCAAACAGCTCAAACTTTAATGCCTTTAATTTTGATGCAAGATGAGACATTTTCATGATATACTCCCTGTATGTTTCCTTTACCTCTATACTTTAGTGAAATTAAGTTCCCTAGGAGCGTATTAGTTTTGAACTTATCTCCTTTTGCAAAGCGTTTTTGAATTTCTTTAAGAAACTCCTTGTCAGTAATTACTTTATCGAATACGACGCCCCTCAATGTTGTTGGAATTCTACGGTTTGTGATGATAAAACTTATACGGTTTAAACGACCCCACTTATTCGAGTCCCTTTTTATTAGCGAAACTCTTATCTGTAAGAGTAGTGAGTTGTTCAGTCTTTAACGCAAGGTCTAGATCCACGCCGCCAAGAACGATATAAACGTTCTCTTTTCCACCCTTAAAACTTTGACTCAAACACATGAATTGAATTGATATTGACAAATATTGCAGAAGTTGATAGATTAACTGAATAGAGAACTTAAACTTAATTAACATGTTCACATGAGGATCCAAATTGAAAAATCAATAAATTCAAATAATGGTGGCCCCATTACAAGAGACCGACATAACATTGACTTTTAGTCTTTGGACAAAAATATTAATTTGTAAGTGGTACTCTCGGTGTAGTAATCAAATATTAACAAACATTATGTCTATCTTTGGATCGACTCACTGTTCATATAATTTTTTTTTTATAATTGTCACATATTTATTACCATATGCATATAAATCGGCAAAATATGGACATTCTTTTAGGCTGATCAATACTCGCATGAATTACGTATACACAACTTTCCTAATATTCCAAATAAATTAATTTTGGTAAGAAGAGATTACTGTGATAATATGTTGTTTTAACTAATCTATTTTAAAAAATCAGTAATCTGAATAAACTTTAATACAAAGATTTGAATTTGATTGCCTTTCACCTTTTCATTTTTTCTTTTATTTTTTATTTAATTTTTTAAAAAAAAACGTAATTCAGCGAGTTGGCGCCGCAGTGCCTTAGAAGCGCCATTATTGTTCCCCAAAAAAGAAACCGCTGTAAAGCAAAATATTTCTTCAATCAATTTCTCACTACCCAATGCCACCAATTATTCAACTAAAGCCACCAATTATTCTTTAGTTTTTAATTTAAATAGGAGGACATATTCATCATTTCATAATTTTTTATTGAGAAATTGGATGAAAATGGATAGAAATGATGGTTTGCGCAATTAAATGCGTAATTATGGGTGAAAATACCAAAAAAATAAAAGATATGGTCTTTTTTGCAATAATGGTGAAAGATGGGGACATTATGTGTTAATTACCATTTTAATAATTCATTTGGGACTCATTTGTGCTTTTCAAAAAATTTTGGGATTATGATTGCAATTAATTTTTTTTCTTTTTTTCTTTTATTTTATTTAAAGTGAAGGGTATATTCATCATTTCACAATTTTTAATTAAGAAAATGAATGAAAATGACTGTTTGCTTAATGAAATGTGGAAATAAGAGTGAAAATGCCAAAAATGAAATGTAAGGACGTTTTTCACAATAATAGTGTAAGGTTGGGACGTTATGTGCTAATTACCCAATCTTAATTCATTGACTATTATGTTCATGATGCAACCATGAGTTCAATTACTCCCTTCGTCCTATAAATATAGTCATATTTTTTCTTTTTTTGTACGTCCCAAATTATAGTCATGTTTTTTATTTGAAAGTGTAATTAATATATTAGTTTTCTAATAATATGCCCATATTTAATGTGTTTTGTTATTACAAATATAAATCACTCAATTATTCAAGTGTAGTTGGAAAAATAAATTAAAAACATAAAAAAAAAAAAAAAAATTCATCTTCCATGCCATTTATTCATTTGTATTTTTATTGGATGACTTTGGAATATTACTTTCCTTGATTCTTGCATTAAACAATGATTAGTACCAAGCATAATTTAATTACTTTGAATATTACATACATAATTTAATTACCTTGAATATTGATTACATTAATGTAGAGATATATTAGGAAAAATGATAATAAAAATTATTATTTCAACTATATTAACTAAATTTTCTTAATCTGTGTGAAAAAATAAATATGATTATCTTTCTGGGACGAATGGAGTAAAAAAACAACAACTAGAATTCTGTGCTAACATTAATTCCAATCCAAAGCATAATTCAAATAATTTACCTCAAAATTGAATCCGGATTATAACATAAATAATCAATTATAATCGTACTCAAATTCTACAATTAATTTCTAAAATTGTCAAATTTGAAAACACAAAATAAAAAAAAAAAAATTGAAATTTAGGGTTAAAATTCGCATCCCAAAATTAGAGAATCCAAAGTATGAATTATATCCTAAAATTCTTTATTTTCTTCTCAATGGTCTAACATAGAGTTGGCTCTGATCCCACTTATTAAAATTTTATAAAACTTTAAATTTCAAGAACTTGAAAACATAATTACTTTATTGCCAAAATCTTTCTTATCAAATCACCAAGAGAATTATTAAATGCAGAACATACATTGATTCATTGAGAATGTTTTTTTAACACTTAATCTTAATTTCGGATCTTAAAACTTGATTATTGGTTCTTTTGGTGTTTAAGTTCTTGTTCTTGATTTCAGTTTCTTGCTCTATAATATTAATTGTCTCAATTCTTTTTTCTTGTTTCTGAATTGTAGATTGCTGGTTCTTAATTGTTGATTTTGGATCTTCATTTTCAATATATTTTTTCTTGTATGCTTGTACTGATGAGATGACATAAAGAATGAGAATCGCATATGAATTGTGGACTATAATCCCTAATTACTTAATTCTTTATTAGATCACTTTAATTTTGGGTTTAACTTAAGATAACCTTTATACACACTTTTAATCACACTAGGTGCAAGCAACGTGCACAATGCACGTTTGCCTAGTTTATATTTAATAGTTTTGTTTAAGAATTAATTTGTTATTAATAAAGATGTAATTTTTTTGGTTAATTAAATAATTAATAATGTAATGTTTATGTAATTGATAAATAATTAAATGTGTGA
>CAIGRT010049109.1:0-10500 GCA_903798405.1 Fraxinus platypoda | reverse complement strand
ATTTTATGATGTGATTTGATGGAAAATATGTGGTTAAAAAATAAGAAAAATTTTGGATTTATGTTTGATATTATTTTATTGAAAAATGAAGTTAAAAATGAGTTTTGAAAGAATAAATTTTGAGAAGAATTTGGATCAAACAGGTCCTCGGATTTGTGCCTCTTCTCCTTCGTGATATCTCTCTCTCTCTCTCTCTGTAATATTTGATCATCATCTGGATGATTCATTACTGATTTCTTTGTGAGATTATAGTATTTTGAGAGAAAAGTGTTGAGCAATACTTCTTTGTGAGTGATTGTTGTAACAAGGGAGACTGAGAGAGATTAGGGTTTCGAGACCCGTTGCTGTCTATGCTAAATCGGACCTTTGCCTATTTTTTAGGCTTTATAGTGGATTTGAGCTATATATTAGGGAATGCTTAACGAGGGATTACACGTTAGATGTGATTGCTGAACCTCCGAAACCTATGCCCGAAAAATCCTTGTGTTTCTTGTTATTTTTATAGTATCTTTATTGTTTTTTACTTAAAAAGTTTTGAGTCACAAACGTGAATTTACATAACTGGGACCAACAGATTCAATAATCAGGGCGAATAATAATTATATCCCAGAAGCTCCAATTGATAACACGACACACTAATGCCATGCATCATTCTTGCAAAAAAAAAAAAAGAAAAAAATAAAAAAAAAGAAAAGGAAAGGAAAAGTTATGGTTACATGTATTGAAAATAGAAAAAGAATAAACTTAATTAAAAAATAGAAGAAAATCATAAATTCAGGGTGGAGAAAACAATGGGCTGAATATAGAAGAAGATGAACGAGGAAGTCACACGTTCAGGGGTTTCGTGGGTGTATGAGCGGAGTTTCAGGGTTTTGAAGAAAATAAGAAAAACTGCATGTCCTAAGTTTCGCCAACTTTTTTGTTACAGCAGACCTGCACAAGGAAAATGGTATCCACCTCATTCACCCAATACCACCCCAAACCCCACCATAGAAATCCTAAACTCAACCTGCATAAACCTGCATGCTGATCATTGGGGCCCTCAAAATCCTTAATCAGGCACAATTAATTTAATCACCATCCATAACTTTTCAATATCTCTTCAATTTTTTCCAAAATCTACTAAAAATATGATTTTTCGACTTTTTTCTCTAAAGAATTTGAGATGGACCACACGAGTTTCATTATGGTTAAGCATTTTGTGGCTTTACCTTCCATTACTACCATGAAAGATAGCTGGAGGTTTAGTTAAACTCAGACTTTTAACCTAGTAAGAATCTTTCTGTCACACAAAATTTTTATTACACTTCTCAATTTCCCATTAATATAATATGATAGAATATGAAATAATTAGGAACTTTCTGAATGCTCGACTTCCCATGAAATTGACTGCTTAAATGCAGAAACTGAACCTTGTCAAATATTACAATATGTAAGCAAGCAGGAGAACATTAATAGAGCGCTACACATGATCATACCAACTACTAGCTACCTTATATGATCAATCTCTCGAAGTAGTATACAAGAAAGATACATACACCGCCATCAATATTTCTCACTCTATCGTCACCAATGGCCTGACAGTGCCAAAACCCTTTTGTTTAATCTTCTTCTCGTTCCATGTGATCCCTTCTTCCTTTTCTGAATCATCATCTTTTTATTATTTTATTCTATCTTCTTCCAGAAACACTGATTTCTTTCTTTATTGTTGATTCTCTGAGAGAATCAGATTAATTTGATGTATAAATAGTGCTATATTTAGCATCCTTCCTGAAAGATTGTGGGGATTTCATCAGAAAGATACTTATATACATATATTTGATCGATCAGATATTGATTTCAATATGGGGAGAGTGAAACTCCAGATCAAGAAGATTGAAAATACAACAAACAGGCAGGTCACTTTCTCAAAGAGAAGAAATGGATTAATCAAGAAAGCTTATGAACTTTCTGTACTTTGTGACGTTGATGTTGCTCTTATCATGTTTTCCCCTTCAGGAAGAGTAAGCATATTCTCAGGAAATAGAAGGTAACAATTAAATAGCCTTTCTTATTAATAGTCTTCTGTTTTTGTTTTTGAGATTAATAGGTTAATTATTTTCTCTTTTTTCTATGTTTGAAGCATGGAAGAAATCTTGACGCGATATGTGAATCTTCCTGAGCATGAACGAGGAAAGTAAGGATCGACAACTCAATTTTCTGGTTTAAATATATCCTCTTTCATGTGTTGATACTGATGATTTTCTGTTTGTGTCTCATGCAATTACCAAAGGCTACAAAACCAAGAGGTAATATGACAAATAGTTTCTCAGTAGTTCAGATTAAATCTGTGGATGGGTTTGTCTTTTCCATTCTGATCTTGGATTTTTATGGTTTAATAATCTTGAAATGATATTGATTAATTAAATTATTGGCAGTATCTGCAAAGGGCTCTTGGCAAGTTCAAATCTGCAGCAGATCGAACCTATCTACCAGCCACCAGGTTTATACACACACACACACATATATATAATCTGACCCCAACCCTTGCAACCCACAAATGTGCTTTGTTCGATTTTGTTTCTTATGCCAGATTTTTGCAATTTCTTCTGCGAAATTGAAAATTTGCAGAATCTTTCATAATTATGTCATAACTAGCTTTGTTTTCTTGATCCTGTTACGTGCAGCGGCCAAGCAAGCGTTGATTCTCAAGTTGAGGTATATGTATTAGTGTTAAGAATATATACCTTCTATGTAGTTTGTAAAATCAATTTCATTTGGCCTCTCAATCCATCACTAATCGTCGATGTGGGTGAATTATTACAGGAAATGCAACAAGAAATTCTTAAATGTACGTGCCAACTTGAGGGTATGGAGAAAAGACTCAGGTATATATTAAACTTTGAATCCTCTCATTAAACTTAGATTATGGAATTAGGAAGATTACTCATCATACATTTATACTTTCGTAGGATTTATGAAGGTGATTCGTCCGATATCACTACACTGTTTGAGGCTGAGTACCGGGAACAAATTCTTGAGGTAAACTTGAAGCAAGTCAGGATGCGAAAGGCAAGTTTCATCGCCCTACGCTTTTATTTAGTTGATGTTTGGTTAAGGTAGACTTGACAAACAAAAAGAAACTAAAATCATTTTCAACAAATCGTTCTAATATTGCATATCAGACATGCCCAAGTAGTTCAGGATGCATCTTTTTTCCTTTTTTCCGAAAAAGTACTGAATATATAATATAAACTCAATAAATTTCTGAAGCTTATGAAATTTTTTACATGGCCAGCAAGTTCTGCAGGACCAATATAATTCTCCTGGTGCACAAACAACTACACAGGTATATTATTAAATTTTGAATATGTTCTTGAGAAGAGTTGAATAACTGCAAAAAGGGATTAGGCCAGGAAATCAGAACTTATAAGCCTAATATTAAGGCTCAAGGCAATGTCTAATATCGCATTTCAGATGAATTTGCCCCTAGCGACCACAAATCTATCTGATTTGGCTACAACAAATGCAAACAATATCTTGGATTGGCTTCCTCAGAGGGATCCACAAGTCCAAATCCTGAATTTCTTGGATTCAAACGGCCTGCTTCCAGTGAGGTGTTTATATAGCATAGTTTAATGTTATATGTATGTCCATACTATGCAATGTTATTCATGAATTAACGACGCATTTGATTGAGTCGTCTTGTATATATTGCAGAGAACCTCAACGTATGGATAATATCCTGTCACCATCCTTAACTGTCCTTCATGCACCAAGCGTACATGTCCATAATCATTTGGGTTCAGGCCGGAGGATTGAGGATGACACACAACGACCAGATCATTTTGAGCAAGTAATTGATGCCAATCTTTCTCCATGGACAGATTTATATCCAACAGGTAATTTGTTCTCGATCAGCTAGTTACGTCTTATTGTTGTTCAAAGCTTAAGGAAAAGGAAAATAAAATCGAAGAAGGTTGAAAAGCCAAGTTTGTGTGCACATTTGATGTAACTGACTTATAGTAGTTCGATTTTCATATCAGGTGTCTGCATGCACACATGCAGGCCTCGCGAGTGTATCTAAAGACGTAATTAGATGTAATGCACTCTAGTGCAGCATGTATAAAAACTAAATTGGATTTCGTTCAGACTCAAAACTAAATTGCATTTCATTTAGACTCATTATGTCTTTAAAATCTGGCTATGAAATGATCATTGGATCCATGAAAAAGTGTTCAACTAGCGGATTCAAATTTATTGGGAAGAAGGCTTAACTGGTTGTTGTTTATTATGTCTTTCATGGCTTTATTCGAGTAATATTATAATCTTGGAACACATTAATTTTTGCAGGGAATGATCCATCTCCTGCCGCACAGCCCAGAGACGAGCGCTTCTTGAACTGTTTCTGTCTCGGCTCACCCCAGTGAATCAATATCATATATGACAGTTTATATTTTGTTAATTTACACAACTTCCCTACAGAACTTCTTTTTGCTGTCACCGTAGAATTTCTTCAATTAAAAGTTTTCTGGAACTATTTAAATTTGCTGTATCAATTCTATATCATGTCTAAAGTTTACCATTATAAGAAAAGATTCCATGTTAAGAATACATTGGACTCTGTTGACCCCAAAAGATGAATCAGCAGATGTCGGGCCCACTCACGTCAGGTCAAGTACGATTCCGACGCGTTTCTACCAGAGTAATGACGGTAGCACGGAGAAGGTGGCGCGGGAAGTACTTTGCGGCGAGAGACAAAATTGTTCGAGCTCCGACGGGTGGAACGAAAGCAACCACACTAACAACGATCTCCCGGTCGAAAGTAAATTAATTTATGTAATCCCACAACAAGAATATGTGGAAGGATAGATGAGATGTTTCTATATCTTCCAGAGTCCAAGTGTATATTTCGGATATATGATAGTCTATTTTCCATCAAGAATCCAACCTCCTTTCTAATTACAAAGATGACTTATTTATACTACATTTGCTGACGTGGTGACCGTTGGATCAGAACCACGTGGCCTCATCTCCCTAACTAAGACTTCACATTACTGTTTACTCATGCAATTAATACATTGATAATGGGTCAGCCGCCATACACAATAGACTGACATACTGACAAAATTTATTACAAGTTACATCAATTACTTCTGAGAGAGATCCTCAGATCTTTTACAAGAAAACAACGTCGATTTTGTGAGCCTCGGATGAGTTGGAGACAGCCTCGGAGAGATCTGAGGTCCTCAACCACTTTAAGCAGCTCTATCTTAGGAGAAGTGTGAGTGCCTCGACCTGTTCCTCTTTACGGGTGTGTTTGACCTGTTGGGTCTTCTTTTGACTTTCTTGTTGACCGTTTGCCCATGTGTCGTGCCCCGTGGCCTCATTTCACTGGACCTTGGAACCGAGGGGTAACAATAGTCCCCTAAGTCTAGGCATGATTATTTATGTAATGCATGAACTTATTCAATTACTTTAAAAATGAGGAAAGAAAAAAAAACTTTGTAGGGGGTGGTTCTTCTTTTGAGGATGTGCCTGACCTTTTGGGGGTCTGGTGTGAGTGCTGTCCGAGGTGGTTGACTTGGCATTCCGGTTTAATCCATTGAAGTGGATGTATCTGAGGTCCAGTCACTTAATCGAAGCGTCTGTAGTGAACCGAAGTTCTTCTACTTGATAGAGGTCGTAGACGAGGTGTTGAAGTACATGGGCATCAGATAGATAATTACGAGGCGTGTTAATGTCGTTTGGAAATACGAGGCATCCCTAATTATGGCGCCTCAATGATTTGATGTCTGGTGCATTTCCAAGAAGGATGCGGATGGGCGGTACAACTTCTAATACATGCCACGCCACCTTATTCAATGCGTAATGATGACCGTCTCCCACGCACCGGATGGATTTCAAACTCATGAAGGGCGTGTGTGCCGAACGTGCTAATCTGAGCCTTAGAAGGTGAGGCATCAAATGTTGTAAACCCTTAGATTGAATTTTATGATCTAGTGGTCGGATGGCCTGGATTAAGATCTAACGGCTGAGGTTGATTGAGCTTGCCTATAAAAGGCACGAATTTTCTAAAGGATGCTTTTCTTATTTTTGCACACATCTTCGACTCTTACTTTCAAAATTTGTGAAACCTGTAAGCCTTTGTTGAGAGTCCTTCGAGCAGGTTTTTGTGGGATTCTTCTGAGTTTTAATTTTTTAAACCTACATCCTTTTCCTCACGATTCTTGCACATCTCATTGTCTTTGGAAAAAACTCTGTAAGTATTGTAAAAGCTTTTTTTTTTCTTCTTTGGTGCTTTGTTGTTTCAGCTTTCTTTTTGTGGAGAGTTAAAATGAAATTTGTGAATTGATGGCATCTCAGTTGAGGGTAGATATCAGTGGGTTGGCCAGGGAGATGGATTTCCAAATTACAAGAGTAGCCGACCTCGCTCGAGCTGTTGAAGTAGGGCAAGGTGCTTCAACGTCTGGGGATGACAGTGGGGACGAGGGGATAGCCTGGGGGCCGCTAAAATCCCATCATGAGTAAACCCTTCCCACGTCGCAAACCTTAGGAAAAAGTATAGAATCCCCTATGACATCGAACTTCTATCCCCTTCCCCTAAAGAGCGAGATGTGTCGCCATTGGTGAGTTTCTCCTGAAGGCCGGACTTCGCCTGCCTCTCCATCCTTTTTTCGAGCCATCCTTAGGCTATACGGATTGACTCCTACCCAGTTCTCCCCCAATGCCTGGGCTCAACTAGTGGGGTCCTACTTCCTATGGAATGAGGCATTCCTAGACCAGGACATGCCCCTCCACGTCTTTCAAACTATCTACCAGCCTAGGTTTTTAGGCAATGGGGATTCAAAGGGTTGGTATTCTCTGTGCCCATGGGGAGCACATTCTCCTTTTGTGTCAGGTCTCCCTACATCCATCAAAGGATGGAAGGAGATATTGTTCTGTGTTCGGGAGAAGTGACGAGAGTGTGAGGGTGACACAGTCCCCTTTGTCAAAGTCCCGACCTTCTACTTCGAACCTAGTGAGTGACGTTTTATCTTGTACCTCGTTTGTTATTGCTTATTGAAAATTCATACTGACAGTGTGGTCACCTTGCAGGATCTGTGGAGCGCTTCGACTTCGACCAGAGCAACTGGGTTATTTTGTCGGAGATCTATCGCCGACCTTCTTCATTTCGCGACTTCGGGCGTCTGGTTGTCCCCCAGCGCCTCTACGAGGACCTCTGTCTCATGGCCAAGAGAGGTATGATGTCGCTTCCATTTATTTCTTTACTTATTGCCCTTTTGCTTGTTTGCCAAATCTAATCTCCTTCATTGTGTAGACAACTTTGAGAAGAGGAAGCCCCCCACCCCTGACATGGCCACTATTTTCGCTGCCACATCCATGGTTGGCCGTAAAGGCATGAAGCCCTTATCTGCTGGAGGAAAGTAGGTGAGAGACAAGATAAAGAGGGTTAGCAAGGAGGCTACCCCTCAGGAGGAGAAGAGTCTCCCCCCTCTCCCCCGGCAGACAAGGGGAAAACGTTGGTTATTGAGGAGTCCAAGAAGAAATTCAGGGTGTTCACCACCGGGGTGGGTAGCTCCAACGACGTCCCCCCTCCCCGATCCGAGGTGCCCTCAGGGCAGAAGCTATTGGCAGCCTCCATTGTTGCGGCCACTGGGGGCAGAAACGGCTCCCCTCAGGAGGAGAAGAGTCTCCCCCCTCGCCCCCGGCAGACAAGGGGAAAACGTTGGTTATTGAGGAGTCCAAGAAGAAATTCAGGGTGTTCACCACCGGGGTGGGTAGCTCCAACGACGTCCCCCCTCCCCGATCCGAGGTGCCCTCAGGGCAGAAGCTATTGGCAGCCTCCATTGTTGCGGCCACTGGGGGCAGAAACGGCCAGCTTCCTAGGAAGCTCAAAAATAAGAGCCAGCCAAAAAGTTGAGGGCCTCAAGCGATGCCACAACTTTTGACCGTTCTCAAGGTAGGCCGACTATGGCTAAGAGGCCCGAAGAGTTGGAGCCTGAAGCTCTCGCCCTTTTGCCCCTAGAGATACAAACGGCTACGAAGACGTTCCATAAATTCTAGACAGCAAAGTGGCAAAACTTCGTCGAGACAAACGACGTGGTGGACGTCATCGCTACAATGGTGGCCCAAGCTGCGAGGTCATTTGGGATGGCCGTAGAGGTGGAGGCCCTCTTCAAAACCCTCCAAAGAAAAAATAAAGAGTTTGTGAATAAAGCCTCTCAAGCGGAAGAGGTTGCCAACAAGGCAAAGGCCGAGGCTGAGGCGTTGGCAAAAAAGGAGAAAAAGGAGTCCGTGAAGCTTGCTTCGGCTCTAGAGGAGATTGAGAAATTGAAGAAGGAAATGCACTTATCCCAGAGTGAAGTGGCCTCACTTACGAAGCGGGTGGAGACTTCTGATGCTCACCAACGCCTGGCTGCTGAAGCCCTTGAAAATGCCAACAAGGAGAATTCCACCCTGAAGGGGCAGGTGGGAAAGCTTACTTCTCGGGTGACTGGCCTTTCAGAGGAGGTGGAGACTGTCCAAAGTGACTCTGATCGTGCCCTCAAAGATGCTGAGAAGTCCTTCATGGAAAACTTTCATCTAACTGAAGCATACTGACGTTTTGGGGCTTATTGGAGAAGGTATGCCTATACGGAAGTTATTAAGCGGATGGAGATGCACTTCGGAGATGTCAACACCTCCGAGTTGAGGGCTAAGTTTTCGGAGGAAGATGCAGGGGAGTCCGAGCCTTAAACTTCGAGTGAAGAGACATAGGTGATTGAATTGGATGAAGACGTCGCCTAAGAAGTGGCCCATAACGCCATTGTACCCTTTATGGCTCCCCAACCCCCACCAACTTAGGATAGTCTTTCATTTTTTTTGTAATTTCATGAAGTGTAATGGCTTTGGCCTCTCTATTGTAACTATTTCTTATGAATGAACTGCTTTTGTTTTAACATTTTTGTTCTATTTATTCAATTGTCACATCTGCCTGCATCATGCTGACGTGCCTGTTGCAACCTTGTCGATTTGCTTGTGTTTCGATCAATATCTTCAATACAATAATAACGTCAGATGGGTAATGTCTTTAGAAACTCAAAAATATAGGACACATGTAATAAGGTCGGATTTTATGCAATACAAACCCTAACCACATGGTTGAACTTGCAAAACCTTACAAGCGTTTAGAAAGTTTCATATATGAGCAGAGTTCAGATTTTGACCATTTTAGACTTTAATCGAAGCCCTCTTAACCACCTCAGAACTTATTTAACTGGATAATCAAAACATGTGAGATAAACGTATGTAAATTTCGAGCCATAGTAGCCACTTCTGACCTTTTCATATATATGATGTTTTATGCTTTTTCGAACGCGTGCATAGTGATGTTTATGAATTCTTGCACTTAAAGCCCCAATTTGTTTGTTTGTGCCGAGGTTCTTTTAACAACATTTGGTTGGTAGAGATGTGTATTTTGTTTCATGAACAAGATCGTGGTCTATTTTACTTTTCATGATTTAAACATAACAATAGTTTTTATTGAATCTTAAACTTGTAAGAACCAGATGTCGTACATCATTGATAATACTTGTGTAAGTGCTCCACATTCCAAGGATGAGGCTGTAGCTTCCCATCCATGTCCTTGATTTTGTAAGTCCCAGGCCGAACTTCATCTTCGATGCAGTATGGACCCTCCCAGTGGGGGTCGAGGGTTCCTGATCTACGTTCTTTTGAAGATGGGAATACCTTTCGTAGTACTAATTCATTTAGTCGAAACAACTTCTTCTTTACCTTCGAGTTATACTACCTGGTCATTTTTCTTTGGTATATGACCATTTTGGCCTGAGAGTTGTCCCTCCTCTCTTCGAGGATGTCCAGTCCACATCGCATCATTCTGTTATTACTTACTTCATTGAAGTGTATTCGTCTGAGAGATGGAAGACCCACTTCGACTGGGCTCATAGCCTCGGCCCCATAAACCATGAAGATTAGGGTCTCTCTAGTTGCAGTTCGGATGATTGTTCTGATTGCCCAAAGTACTTGGGGTAGCTCATCGACCCATGCCCCTTTGGAAGCATTTAGCTTCCTTTTCAAGGTGTACTTCATTATTTTGTTTACAGCCTTGACCTGCCCATTGGCTTGAGAATGATGTGGGGAGGAAAAATGCTTCCTAATCCCCAGCTCTTCACACATATCCCTGGCCTTCTTATTGTCGAACTGTCTGTCATTGTCTGATACGATGGAGTGGGAAATTTTGAACCGGCAGATGATATTCTTCCACAAGAACTTGGAAGTGTTGGCCTAAGTTATTTTGGCGAGTGGTTCGGCCTCTACCCATTTTGTGAAATAATCAATGGCGACAATTGCGAAGCTGGAACTTCTCCTCCCTTTGGGAAGGGGACCTATGAGATCGATACCCCATTTTGCAAACGGCTAGGGGCTAGATACCACTCTCAGCTCCCACGAAGGTTGCCTTTGTATAGTGACAAAGCGTTGACATTTGTCGCATTTCCTAGGGGTGTAAGCGGTCCGGTT
>CAIGRT010049097.1:0-14287 GCA_903798405.1 Fraxinus platypoda | reverse complement strand
GCATTATGCAGTATTAATGAAACCCAAGCCTCTTTTTCCTTTTCTTTATTTCTTTGAATTGTTTAACATGGTATCAGAGCTGTAGTATATAACCTTTGGATCCCGTTCCCGGCGAGTGGCCTTGAGCCGCTCGTCAGGCTAGCAATATGTTTTTCCTTTAGTTCCAGCTTCGGAGGTGAAGGTTCCAGGTAAAAGCTTGGCATTGGTGTTGCTTTGAAATTTTGGCTGGTTTAGGTTTGGGCCTTACTGATTCTGTGGTAACGATTTGCTCAGCCGTATGGTGTCGACGCGAGGTGGCTAACTTTCTTTTAGCAACGGATTCTAGTTTTCTGGTGGTTGAATTTGTGGTTTGTTGCGGCGAGTAAGAGGATGCCGGCAGCAAGGTTTGAATCGATTTTGGGTTGTGGTTGTCGGTGGTTCAATTGGGTTGTGATTTTGGTTGCAGGAGATGGGAGGAAGATAAGGTGGATTTGGGCCAATAATGGGCTCGGTTGATATGGGTTGTGGGTTTGTTCAATTAGGCCTGGTGTGGTGTTGGTTTGGGCTGGAGTTGAAGAATGATTGGGTTTAAGGGGAATACTTCAACACAATCCAGAAAATGAAGATGAATGGATGAAATTGGTTTTGGGCTTGCAGCCACAGTTTTGATGAATGGTTTGGTAGCTGTTTTGTAGCTGGTTGCTGTGGAAGTGCTTTGTTCATTTCATGTTCGATTGCCTCTTGTAGGGATGAAATTGCAGTTTGATTTTATTGTGGTGAGCTGCAAATGATCTTGTTTTGTGGAGTTCAATGATTTCTGCTCATGGGTTTCATGGGAAAGGAAAGGAGGCTGTTGAAGTGTTTAACAGGATGGAGCATGAAGGATTGAAACCAAATGAAGTTACTTGTTATTTCACTTGGGCCATAACTGACTTGTTGTTGGGTTATGGATTGGTTGGTTCATTTATAGATTGGGCTTAGAGAATCTGTTTTATGGGCTGTGGAATACATGGGTTTTGTAGTGGTTGGGCCTGCTGGAATTATTGGAGCAAAATAGTATGTTGGTTGTGTTTATTGGGTTGTCAGAGTAATTGGGGCCAATGATTTAATTGGTTTGCTTACTACTATTTTGGGTTCATTTACGAAAAAAAAAAAAGATTTGGAAATTTAGTTTGGTATATGCACGGTTCATGGGATTGGGGATTTGGTTTAGTATGATTGTAGTTTGGCCCAATTGATGGATTGGAAATTTGGTTTGCAATTTGGCCCAGTTGATGGAATTGAAAATTTGGCCCAGTTGATGGGATTGCATATTTGGCCCAGTTTGTGGGATTGAAAATTTGGTTTGGTTTTGGTTCGGGGTATTTGAATTTGAAATTTGCATCCGTTTGGTTAGATTGGTGGATTATGATTTTTCATTATCATCAACTTTGAGTTCTTGGTTCGGCTTGGTTGACATACAAGTGATTTTGAAGATTTGATTTATGAGGACTGGCACTATTTCCCTACATTTTGTCTCTTCATCGTTGTAGCTTGCTAACTTCTTCATCAAGTCACATCCGGTTCATAGTTTTCGTTTCTTGCTTGGCAAACTCTCGATGCTTCTTGCAGCAGCATCATGAGTTTGAGGGGAGATGTTAAGAAATATATGATTATTTTGTTTTATTATTTATTAAGGGTAGAATAGTTCTTTTAGGTTTCCTTTGTCTTTTAGGTTTCCTNGCAGCAGCATCATGAGTTTGAGGGGAGATGTTAAGAAATATATGATTATTTTGTTTTATTATTTATTAAGGGTAGAATAGTTCTTTTAGGTTTCCTTTGTCCTTTAGGTTTCCTTTATTTTAGACTATATATAAGTCTCTTTGTATCTAGGTTTTTATTATTCAATTGCATTATGCAGTATTAATGAAACCCTAGCCTCTTTTTCCTTTTCTTTATTTCTTTGAATTGTTTAACACTAATTATGTGCAAGAATTGAAGTGTTAGTTTCTAATTTACGTGCTCCTTACTAACTCATGAGGTAAGTAAATATCAGTATTGACTCTTTGATTTGGGATAGAAAAAAAGAAAGTGAACTTTGTGGACAATTTTAGAATTTTTCAATTCAATGGAGTTGTTTGCTTTTGCACATGTGAATTTGGTTTAACTATACATCATCTTTTTTTGTTGGGTAGATGAGGTGGGACTTAAGAATTGGAACGAAGACAAGGGTTCACAGAAAGTTCTGGTGAAGTATTTAGTAATTAATAATAAATTGCTTGTTGATCTGATCCTCTCCATCTTGAAATCAAGTAATTCTGTGCTCTCTCTTAGAAGGGAAAAATGTTTGTTTTGTTTTATTGATTGAATTTGTTGTGTTTGAGTCTACAACTTCTACACATATAAAGGAGGCTAACTTTTGCCACCGTTCAAAGAGGACAAGTGTCAACATCTAACCATCATCCACATCCTTTTTCCAAACAAGCACAGAAACAAAAATTGGTAAAACGTTCTAGCCTGTAAAAAAATAGCCAAAAAGTTGATATAATAATAAGTTCATAAAAGGCAAGACAAATGAGTGCACACCTTAATGCATGTGAGGCATAACTCTCAGGATTTGATGCGTAAGCCTAAAAAATGGCACTAAAGGCGTATGCTTTAAGGCTTATCATGAAAGCCTGACATGAGGGGTGCCTCAAGGCATAAGTATCAAACAACTTTTTGAAAGAATTGACACAAATGAATTGCAAGTCTATACCATTCATGGCGGTGTGATAAGATTTGTTTCAATTAGCTTCCTGGGTTGCAAGACCTCCTCCTGTGTTTTGATTTTGTTGAATTAGGATAGAATTGTGCGTTCATTGCAATAAAGTTATCCTTTGCTTTACCGATGTGAACTATTCGTATCTCTTAACCTTCGCAACAATTTAATTGAGAAGTATTTTACACGGGGCACAGTATCACTCCTAGTATTGACATTTCCTCTCAATGTTATCAAGCTTATCAGTTTTCTGGCTGCTTATTCTGGTGATGTTGTGCCTTTTTATGCTATTTAAGCCTGTAGTTGTTGACGTTACCTTATAAATGCATAATAATGCCACAGAAGATTTTTGTGGTTCGATTTACTATTGGTTAGAATTTATTACTTCTTGACTACAGAGTTGGTTTTCTTACTTGAATTCCAGATGTATATCAAGTAACTTAATTTTTTTTTTCCTACCTTAGTGTGCTTACTAATAATGGCTGTTGAAATCTTATCTTATACTTCTTGCACATTAGTGATTGAGAGGCTATACTGCAAGCAGTTTCTTGTGGATTAAATGTTATATGTTGCTTCTAAAGTTGCACACTTTTGCTTTTGATGGATTATGACCATTCCATTCTGATGGATGATGATAAAGAAAATTCAACAAGGGAGCATGTTCAGCATCTCTTCAACAAGGTATGCATATGCATCACTCATTTAAGTCTTATTATCTGCTGGATGTTGATCTGGCATTGTACATTTCATTGTTATTCACGTGTATGCAAATCCATGTAACATACAGAAACAGGCTAAAACACTGTAATAATTCTTCTTTTTTCAGAAAATTAACTGAATGATTACCACTTGTTCTTGTCCAATCCGGTGGTTTAAAAAATATGTCATTGTCATGATTGCACAATACTCTTCAATCAATTATGTTCTTTAGTCCTGAGTTTTTGTTTCACTATAGAATGTTGAGTTGGAGAACAAGCGTAGGAAAGCGGCACAAGCCAGAGTACCTTCAGACCGAAATGCGTGGCAACAGATGCGTGAAAATTATGAAGCCATTATCCTGGAAGACCACGCTTTCTCTGAACAACACGACATAAGAGTATGCTTTGTGGCAGTTGCATTACAGGAGGATTGAGGAGCTACGGGCACACTTGAATGCCGCTCTAGCTCCTTCAGGATTAGCTGCTTCTCAAAATGGGAAAGGTCCAACTCAAGGGGGACCTGATCGGGTTTCAAAGATCTGTTCCCAGTTTAAGACTTTCCTTTCAAAGGCCACTGGGTTTTACATGATATGATGTTGAAGATAAGGGCGAAGTATGGTCTGCCATTGGGATATTCTTCTGATGACCCAGAGAATCAGATTTCCATGTCTAAAGATGGAAACAAATCTTCTGAGGTGAAAAAGGGCTTGATATCCTGTCACCGCTGTTTTATTTATTTGGGGGATCTTGCTGGTTACAAAGGCTTATATGGGGAAAGGTGATTCTAAAGCTCAGGCTTTTGCAGCAGCATCGAGTTACTACTTTCAAGCTACCCTTTCGCCTACTAAGAAATGATTTCACAAAATAGACAAATTATCTGTTACCTCAATAGAACATAGAACATGGTTTGATTTTCCTGTGGGCGCTGCCAAAACTAACATGTCTTATGTTTATTTTTTAACCTATATGACTTTTATTATTCGCGTTTTCTTGATTGTGAATATGTTGAATATATCCTCAACAATAGTTTGGCAAGATGAAATTGAGAGTATTGGGTAGTATTAACTAATAAAGAAGAAAATGAAGTTAATTTCTTGTTTATTGCTTGCGCCGATAGTCCATGAACTTTAGCTTTGAATATTTGTAATATTATATTTTATCAGTCTGAGCTTTAACTTGATGTGCTACACAAGGAATATTGGTGATCAAACTATAGAATTTTGCAGGTTGATCAACAAAATCTCATGGCCGCAATCTGTGTAGGCACATAGTTGGAGTAAAGAATTGTCTTAAGGATGTATGCACTCAACATCTAAAGAATTGCTCAAAATATTAAGTTGTATTTGTCACCTTCAAGAGCAACATTCTACGGGATTATTACTTAAATATTGCAGGTTTTCTAGATGCCAACAACATTTCAAAAGCTTTTCAGTTAATAGCTTTGTTTTCGAGATGCTATAGGAAAAAAAAATTCATAAATCTAATTATTTTGAAGAATCTACTGAAGAGGTATCTTAATGTCTGTATTTCAAGTGTGTGCATATTAGTTCCTACCCACGTGTTTCCAATTTATTTTTATGATGTTTCAACGGAAGGTAAGTTGGCTATTTTTCATTTGCATCCAGTAATCTCCTAACCTTGCTGTGGAAAGGCAGGAGGAACACTCCACCACACCAGTGACAATGAATGCCTTCGACCTTATCTCCAAATCTCACGCTCTCAACCTTGGTTCTCTCTTTAAAAAACAATTGGTGCATTTTTTAGATTTGACATGGCAGTGATCAAATAACTCAATTTTGAGAATTTGAAGAAAATGCCCTACATTTTCTCTGATAACAGGGACTTCTTAGAAGAGAAACGAGATTCACATCCAAATCTCCTGCAAATGAGATAATATGAAAAATTGAGCAAACTGCAATGCCTGAGGTTTGATGTGAAGAAAAACAACTAAGGAAAGCGATGCACTTTCCAATGATTTCACCATACATTTCTCCTATTTAAGTTAGAATATTATTTGTAGGACAGTAGAACATAGCTTTTGCACCTTTCTCTGTAGTACATGTTTAGCAATTGCTTTTGATTCTTAAATTTTGAGCAACTTTTCCACATGTGATGTTTTGGTAATCAATATCATAATTTTTTGCATACCCAATTCATTTGACATTGTATGAAAACACTCTATTCTTGTGATATCTTTTTGCCTTGCACTTGCTAGCAAGACATCTAACATTACTTTTCTTACACAACAAAATTCATCTTCACTCAAGATTAAACAATATTCGTTAATAGGTAATTATTTTTATTCTTTCGTTAAACTTCTATAATTTTGTAAAATAACCAAAAATCATTCCACGCTATTAAGTAACCAACTACACTACCACACGTGCATTGCACGTGCACCTAACTAGTATTATAAAAAGCAAAGGCCCACACGGCATATTAGCTTCTGACATTAAAACGACTACAATAATCAGTTTCATTCCCAATTTCTTGACAAACAAAAGAATTCAAGCTACAAATACACTCTCAAACAGCAACAAAAGGTTCCTGTACAACAATTTGAATAAAGTAACTCTTTTTTAAGTTATGAATTTATACTCACGATAACCAGATTTCTGGGTATCACTACAGTTTAACAAAAGTCCTAGCTTGCATCGGAGCAAGTGATGATAATGCAAAAAAAACTGAGGGACTGCCTCGCCTACTCGCCTCTTGTGGTTCAGAACTGAAAGAATGGTTTCTCCTGCTAGCGTAGTGATCATGAATCAAGTATCCGAGCAGCAAAGCAATCTCACATATTTTCGGTACAAATATCCTCGCTCACTTTTGAGAGCACGAGATTAGGCCAACTTGCCAATATACGGATCTAAAGAGTCCTGTGAAGCTTGTGAAACCATTCACCGCACGTAGCCTCAAATTTGCATACCTTTTCTAATTAGGTAGCAAATGGAATATACATCGTAACCTGATAACAGTGGACCCCAGGGCTAGGAACAGTCACGAGTCCTGCTAATTAGATTCAACACCAATGAGAGACGGATCTTTAGGAACAAAGTCCGGTGAATCGAGGAATTAGCTACCTTTGCCCCAAAAAATCCCATGGACCCGTCTTCTGCTCTTTAAGAAAATCAGCTACTTTAATATCTTGTAACAATGTTTCAACTTCACAACTGTAACCTCTTTGTTGAGTTGCATCAATGACAAATACATATCGTCCCTCATTGGATCATAGAAACTGATTGCCAGCAAATATTTCACCACAAGATACGTGATGGAGAAGTTTAATGTGGAGGTAGAAATTCTTGCGTCCACTGTCCCAATTTGACAAGCCCTGAATCTCATACCTTTGTGGCTTTTACTAGTACTGCAATCCGGACATAGTAAATAAAAGTTGCCACCAAACATACATCATTCAGATTTCATCTAGAAGTTAACACTAGGAAACTTGTTCACGCACTCTAGCAACATGATCCTCTTCAATGCGCTGTAAAAGCTCTTCGTAGACTTTCAAAGAGTCAGAAGTATACTTCTCCATGGCCTTGAAAACATGTTGCAGACTCGCCTGAAGACTACCACTTTTGCTGGTCTCACTCTGATACACAACACGTCCAGTTAATGGCTTACCACTGTCGTCCCCAGAGATCAGAACCATTCTTTTGTCTAATGCCTGAATCTCCTTCTGTATCTTCTGGTCTTCCCTCTCCAGGCCCTTAACTTTCCTCTCATCCTTGTTTGCTAACATCCTTTGTCTCATTTCCGACTTATCTCGATCCCAGAGCTGAAGCACACTCGTGGCAAAATCTCGCATTGAATCAACCACTTCTTTCTCAGAAATTCCCTCCAATGATTGGGACCACTGGAAACATATTACGAACACTGGAGGAGCACCAATCCTACCAGGGGAAAAGGGAACTATTCCATCAGGTGTTTCTTCAGGAACATAAAGGAGACATTTCATAAGCCAACTATTCAATGCTCTAATATAACCCTTTTGGGCACCAATCCAGTAAGAGAATCTTAGAGTCCAATTAATGAGATCATGTTCAAGCTGTCGAGTGGCTTCCAAATGAGCATCACTGAAGTTTTTGCGTAATGCAATGGCATCTAACCGTTTGGCTTCTTCGATTGCTTGACATTGATTATGATGGCACTCAAGCATGGATTTCCACATCCTGGTTAACCTGGAGCAAAAGGCAATAAAATATTAATGAGAGACTGAAAACAATAATAGAGACAAAATTTGTCACCAAGTACTCTCACTGCATGCCCCCATACATGAGAGGATGATATAGTAAATTGGATTCATATGGCACCTAATTTGGCTTCCCTATGTCTTTTAATCTTATTGTTCTCAATGCTGTATGATGGTTAATTTGATGTTAATAATCAGTCATATATACTATACTCATTTTGATTAAGTATGCTCAAGGCAACAAGATAAGTTTATCAACTAAAGCTTTTATATAGTCTTCAAAAACCTAGAATAGAGAGGGTTAATCCTACAAGTAAATAAAGCCCAATATTTTTTGGCAAAAGTCCAAACAATTCATCATCATCTTTTTCTTTAATCATTCTATTTCCATCTGAAATTTGACAAACCATTGTTACATGAACTGTTCCATTACAGCTCAAGTACACATGTTCAACACTAAATAGAAGGAAATATAAATAGCATATCAATCCTTCATTTAAACAGAAGACTATAGATATTTTTTACTAATTCAACTCTTGGACACATACTTGTCTCCAACACCCAAAGCCAAGTCCACCTCACATGATTACATACTGAAATACAACAACAAACTGAGCCGTGTTTTTCAACAAAATTGGGTAAGGTACATAACTAGTTACATACAGAAATACCTACCACAAATTCCTCTACCATAAACCTTACCAAAAGCCATTCCACCTTAAGCACATAAACTTGAAAAGGTCGAAATTTCCAGGTACCATGCCTCTGCTCCAGCATCCACACATAAATCCATTTTAACACTCTTGACTGTCCAAAGCCATATAGTTATACTTTTACCTTATGCAATAAGGAACCTCCAGGCTTACCATACACTTAGCTCATAGGAAATCAGAACAAGCCTCATTCTTCTAAATTCAAATTTCAGACGTATATTTCTGGGAGGAAGGCCAGAGGTTGTTGTTCCCTTGCTTCTTCATTTCCTAGACTAAGCCCCTATTTGATGGCCATTATAAAGAGAAATAGGAGGAATATGATGTTTTGAATAGTGATTTTTTTGGAGAACATGGGTTAAAAAGTAGGAAAAAGTTTTGGTTTACATGCAAAACATTTTATTTTGTGAATGTATGGTTGAAAATAAGTCTGAGAAACAAATAGTTTTGAAATAAAGAGAGTCAAACAGGGGCAAAATGATCTGTCTATGCTTAAAAATGTGCGTGTGTGCTTTGTTAGTTCGCTCTCTGAAAATGGAAAATTGGATAGGAACTTTCAGTTCTGCAGCAACTAGACAAATAGATAGATTTCAGATTTGTCCCCTCTACGGATCATCCTCAAGATAATTTACTTGAAACCTTCTCAAGACGACAAAAGGTTGTTGATGTTGGATTCAAATTCATTTGGAAATCTTGTGTTCCTTACAAAACTATGGTGTTGCTATGACTGGTCTTAGCATTGGGAAATGTAATTCCTTGTGGATGACCCTCAACAATCTTACTTCAGAGGTGAAGATCAACATAACCAAGACCAATAATTTGTGCTTCACACCTCAAAAGACATTTTCTAGTGCGCGAGGTTAGTAGGGGGTGAAACAAAGTCTTCTATGCTTACATGGACATAGATGAGATTCGGTATAAGGTTAAAAAGAGAATAGATCCTATGGGTGTCAACATATCACTTCATAAATATATGCATCAATCAAGTTCATAAAAATGTGAAGAAAAAATGTTATACAAACATAATGCACTATGCAGACACCAAGTTCAAACTTGGGAGCAACTTAATACACAGTTTGTGAAAAGGTCATAGATCGACATACCCTTGAATGAATTCATTTAGCTGCGGCCATAACTCATCGTCCCTCAAACTGTTTATCTTCACTGAGATTTTATCGACAACTTGAATCGCAATTCGAATTTTTGTGGATAGACCCCTAACTAAAGCTCTGGTTGCATCGATTTTTTGAGCCTCAGCACCCTTTTCATCTAAACGATTCAGTTTCTGTGACTTCCTATCATGGAGGACCCTCATTTTCTCCTCAACCTGCAAAAGCATGAGTATATATAAGACTAAGCAGTTACATCTCTACTAGTTAAACTTTTAGGTCGGTGATCTAAATGTGATAAACATATTTTAACTCCACTGTGCCCACACACAATGACATAAGAAAATAGAGCCCCATCAGAGACCTATGCTCAATGATCAACCGACAAGATTACGGTTTCAATATTCACTAGTCTACAAAAGTTCTATAACAGATTAATCTGATTAGACAAAGCCATAAAATATCAATCTTGCCTCAATGGAATCTGGAGATCCATGCAAATAACTAATGAGCTTCAAAAAGAGGTTGACATATAGTTGGTACATAATTAATGGAGCAACTAATGCAGAGGACATTAGTAGCACAAATACAAATAACAGAACATGGGGTCAATTACAGGAATTATCAGTGTACCTTCACTTCTTCATACAGTTTCTTCTCCCACAGGTACAGCTTATGCAAAGTGGAAGAAATGTTTCCAGAGCCCGAACCCACAATTTGATCAACATCTAAGTTAGGATTAGCATTTTCATTATCTGAGCTTTTGGAAGTCAATGATTGTGACGCTACCCCAGGCATCTGCAATATCTTGGAAGAAACTGCCCCAAAAATAGCCATAAGTTTAAACATTAAAGAGATATCAAAGCAGGTCAAATATACTCGAACTTAATTTTCCACTACAAAACTACAAGAATTCAAGGCCTCCATGTAATCAATTAATTAATTGTATATCAATTAATTCTTTGCAGACAAACAACAAAAGAGAATTTTATTCTGGAAGTAATACAACTAAGCATTAAAAATCTGTATATCAATTGCAGAGATAAGAAAAATAAATAAATAAATATGTGTGTGGGGGTATATATATATATATATATATATATATATATATATATAATCTTTACCATGATGGCCACCATGTTTGTGCTTATAGGGAAGCTTCCCGACCTCAAGCAACTTAGAAAGTTCTCTTCCAGATTCTGAAGCTCGCACAAATTGAACCTGAATTTCTTTCACAACCTCGGAATCAACCTTGAAACCACCCCGAGCCTTAAATCCAGCCACATTTCCCCGATCTTTCGAACTGTCCTCATCATCAACCACCTTTTTATCCACCATACGCACTTCATACTCCACTGGATCACTCTCCATCTCGGCGCTTGCCTTTGCCTTGTACCTTAACTTATCATCGTTCTGCACCCTCTCATCCTCCACCTCATTGGCCGCTCCAGCTGCTCCTGCCTTCGCATAACTACTCCTTCCGCTATCCACAAACTTCTGATTTCCGTGAACTTCCTTCACGACTTCATCATCATCATCTTCCAAATCAGGTATTCCCTCTTCCTCCCTCACTTCCCTCGAGTCTTGGCTTGGCGTGTAAGACGCATAATACTTCTCAAAGGTATCGAACGGGTTCAAAAAATCCCAGGTCGAACTACTTGGTGGTGGCGGTGGCGGTGGAGGTGGTGGCGCTTTTGAACTCGACGTAGAAGCTGCCCCATCAGGCGGAGATGAAAAGCCGTTGTAACGCGCCGGTGGTAACGAAGAACCCAAAAATCCACCTCCAGCACCCATATTCGGATAATTACCGTAATTATCAATATTATTATTATTATAATAATAAGGAGACGAAGATGGGTTCTGAATATTATTTGCATAAGGATAAGAAGGATATGAAGAGGAAGTAGAAGATTCACCCATATGTATAGTTTCTGGGATCATCGGCCGTTGCTCATACACTACAGACGGTGTCGGTTGCTTCTTCATATAGTTTTCATTCATAAAGCCGCCGCCTCCCTGAAAAGTTTCATAACCAATGGAACCACCATACCGATGAACCGGGGACGGCCCATCATGATGATGTAGCGATTCAGAACCGGAATCCTCTTCGTCTTCAGAGTCAGATTTAAAGTGAAGATGCGAACCAGAGTCCGAGTGAGAGTGAAGGTGGTGAATCTTTTCCGGAGGTGAACCAGAAGGTTCAGGTAGGTCACCTTTCCGTTGAGCAGGAAGGTTGAGAACCGGCGGAGACGGTCCCGGATTGGAACCATCGGTATCTTGATTGAAAAATCGATCGAGCGAAACGCCGACGGCCTTAAGAGAGTAAAGATAAGCCGCGTGGGCTTCAGCCAAAGCGTAGCGTTGGTGTATGGCTTCGTCTAGGAAGGTACACCGCTCCCGGCACAAATTCAGCGCCGGTAAGTCATCGTGCTTTGAGCCGGCACAACCCATCAAATTTAATTTCCAGTAAAAATCAAGAATGAAATTAGATCGAGAAAGAAAGCATAATCGAAGTTGGGGTGAAAAATATTTAGGGTTGGAGAAAAAGATGAGATTGGGAAAAAGAAAAGAGGAATCTTTTTGTGTGCCAGAGGAGAGTTTGTCGTCGGTTTGTATGTATGTAGCATAAAAGAGAGAGAAAGTGGAGGGGAAGAGAGGGGCGTTTACACAGTGAGTCGGTCACTGAGTGTATGGATCGTCGGTATGACTGAGTGAGTCAGCCTACAATACATATACTATTATTTTCTTAGGTATTTTAGAGCTCGGGAGAAAAAAAAATTAATAAAAGAATTAATTTTTTAATGTTATTCAAAGCGAGCAACTGTATTATTCATCATATGTAGCAGCGTGTTATTTCAAATAACAAGTTGTCCCGTAGAATCACTAACTATAAATAGTATTACTTTTTATTTTAAGAATTATTAGTTAATAATAATTTAAAAGAAAATTGATTTTCAACGCAAACAAGCTCTTAGGGTGCGTTTGATTGCAATGGTGGAAAGAAAATGATTTCCAGAGAAAATAATTGCCTAGAAAATGTTTTGTATGGAATTGTTAATTAAGTATATTTGATTGGTATAATTTTCCACCCGAAAAATTTTTAAATTTTGTGTTCGTTTGACTTTGTTTTACATGGAAATTGTCCATTAAAATAATATTTTTTTCCACAATTGGTTATAAAATTTATTTGTTTCCATTGCCAAAAAGTTTTAAAAAAAAAAAGGAAAAAAAATTGTTTCCTTAAAAATCATTTTTTTCATCAAAGTTTAGTGTTCGTTTGACTTTGTTTTACATGGAAATTGTTCATTAAAGTGAAAAAAAAATTTTACCATTGGGTATGACATTTGTTTCCAAAAAAAAAAATTGCAGTGGAAAATGCACACGTGTGGAGGTAAGGTGAAAAATTTCGCCTATCAAAATCCGACCAATCAAACACGGCCTTAGACTATGTTTGAATACTTTTATTTTAGGAAAAATTACACTAGTAGGCAATCTATTGCCTTCAAAGCAAGTTGGTTCTCGACTTTTGGAAAGGAATAAATTGATTTGAAATATTTTTATAAATAAATAGTCTGATCCTAAATCCATCCTTATCAGAGCAAGAATAATGGTGATTATAAAACAAAACTTATATTCTTAAAATTAGATATGATAAATTTGACGCATGTAGCTGTCTCATAGTCATAACAATTTAAAAAATCACATACGTTTTGGCATTTATTTATAATATTAATTTCAATGATATACGTAATCAATCCATAAATATAATTTAATTTAATTTAATAATATACTAACAAGTCATTTACTGGTCAACACCCATTTATCAAGTTTTAATCATAGCATTTTTGTCATCCATTTTTTCAATTTTAACTATGTATTCACATACTAAAATATTTCATACATAAATTCAAAAAAAAAATCATTATTTTAAAATAATACATTTCTTCAAAAAAAAAAAACATTTTTTAATAGCTACGAAAGGGAGGCATAAGTGACAGGTTGAAAAGGACAAATATGTGTAGGGCTGACTAGTCGGTCAAAAAGAAAATTGAGTGATCACTTATTCATTCATAATGCACGTCTCTATCTCTATTTGTAAAGCTACAAATTAATTGAGATGACTTTTCAATTAAAGGTTGATGGTCTCGTCGATCCGTATTTGTTTTGGTTTCAGTCTATGTCAAACTTCAACTGGCCCATTTAAAAATATGGTTCAAGCCTTGTTCCTTTTTTGTTGCTGATAAATGAACCACTAATATTCCGAACCAAGACGGTCTAGTTCATTGCGTTTTATTTTGTCATATTTTTTAAAATTTAATATTGAGTCATAATTGGAAATTTTTAAAAAAAATAAAAAATTCATTGATAAATTACATTTTCTTTTGAATGAAAGGATATCGGCTCTTTTAATTATTTTATTATAAAATATTTCATGTGTTCATTGGGTTGGACAATAATTTTTTGTTGATCGTTCACTAAGGTAAATCAATCCATTAATCGACATGGATTGAATTGAATTAGATTGGATTCAATTTTAGGGATAATTGCAGCTGAAGTTACAAACCTTTCAAACAATAGCATACTTTCCCCTAATCTTTCAATCATTGCAGTCGTCGCCTCAAATCTTTCAAATCGTAACAACTGAGGCCATAATGGACGATTTCCATCTAATATGTCGTTAGTTGACCTAAAAAATTAATTTAGACCACATTTTAATTAATTTCAAAAGGGCAAAACAGTAATTTAATAATTTTTCCCGTATAATAATTAAAACCTTAAATCAAAAACCAAATAAAATAAAAAAGGAAAAAATATCTTCTTCATCAACCTCCAACCCCCCCTCCCCCAACCCAAAACTA
>CAIGRT010049092.1:0-16131 GCA_903798405.1 Fraxinus platypoda | reverse complement strand
TTCTGCACGTCTTCCATACTCTACAAAGTACATTCCGATAAATCAGTTTCAACATAAGTTAAACTGACTTCAAATCTGGAAGAGTCTTTCAATTATTTACATTTGTCGGGCAAGAGGTGGAATATGAACATACAAATAATCACAACATACAGGATCTTCATCAACATGTCCTTAAGATGAAAATAAATTCAAATAAATTTATCGAATTTGGGGACATTTTCAATCCCATAAAAACTTTCCAATACACAGAAACACAATACCATTTAAAATACATTCCAATAGACAGAAACACAATACTATCTCATAACAGTTGGATTTGGCATGCCACTGCTCAATTGAACTAGAAAAAATTGAACTAAAATCTTGAAAATGTGAAGATGATCAATTTTTACCTCTTAACGCGAGTGAACAAAGAGTAACACCTCAGCAAGGAGCAGTAGGGGCACTTTGGAGAGAATTTAGGGCTTCAAAATTTGGGGCAAAGTATGATTTCATCCAATTCCTCAAAACCCCCAAAAATCTACCTTCACTTTTGTTCACACTTCTTTGAGCAAGGTAATGGAGCAGATTTTCTCAAATTCCTCGAAGGCCAAAAAAAATCTACCTTCACTTCGGGATCCCGCGACTGAAGTACGGCTCACGCACCCATGATGGTCGAAAAACCCGTCGGTCTTTGAGAGAAAGGATAAATGATTTATTTCGGGTTGCTTGTTTCTAATTATTTGGATTGTGAAAATTTGTCTACGGACTATTAACGGGGGAAAATGAATTTGTTTGTGGACATAAATGGGATAAAAAAATGGTCCGGTTCACCAAGTCAAGTCTACTAAGGCTTCCCTCTAAATTGCAAATTATTGATGCCACATCAACAGAATTTAAATCCCTGTTTTTTACCCTGGGTGTGACCCTGTCTTAGTAGCTTTTTCCTAAGTTTTATCATTATCCTAGCACACAAAAATCTTAGCCCATAATAAAAGTGTGGAAAATGTAAAAGACTTTAGGTAAATGAAATAAATTTAGGAAGTTTAAAGATAAAAATCAAAGGAAATCCATATAACACGTTATATGTATGGAATCCCGTGAAATTTCTGTTTGATCTTCTTCTTTCCTTAATTTTCTTCAATCTTGCTCTTATGTTTCTCTCACTTTTTCTCTTTGATGAGCACCAAAATGTGCAAGAAAAAGTCTCATTTGATTCTCCCACAATTACTTGTATACTCTTCCCTTATTTCCCAAGAAAAATGTGTCATAAATGTCCAAAAGTGCCTTTAAATTTTGCATCCAAGCAAAATCCCGAAAATGCCCCATATTTGAAATGGTTGCAATATTTTCTTTTTGCCTTCTCCTTTTCTTTTTCTCTCCTTAGATTGATTTAATTTATATTTTAAATACATAACGCAATGCTCCAGACGTGTGTGAAATATGAGACTACTGTGAGTTATGTCGTTTTACGGTGCTTTTGGGTTCTGATTTTGCAATTCTTTGGTTTTGAATTTAATCTATTTGACAAGTATCAAAAAGTGGGGAAATTCTTAATTTGTTTGCAAAGTTTTCCGGCATCATATGTGAAATTCAATTTTTTATTATTTGTAAATTCTAATTTTTTTTATTCATAGCAAGTTGAAAAGGGCAAGTTACCAATTTAATGGTGGAGGGCGAATAACATTGTAAAATACTGGTTAATCTAATTTGTCTTGATCCTATGATTCCTTATCGACAACTTTTCAAAGATTGAGAGACTCTCTTGCCTCTTTTAATGGATTGATTTTCATTTGGTAATTTAACATTTAAAAGACAATTTTATGTATCGCAAGCAATTCAAAATTTTGTATTATAAATTTTGTTTAATATGTATTTTTTTTCACTTAGATTTTATTTTAGATTTTTTTGAAATAATTTCTCTTGACCCCATTTTTTATAATAGGTATGTGGACAACCGATGTCAGGGCCTACTCGCGTCCACGCAAGCAAATTCCATTACATTTCGATCGGCGATTTGGACTTAAAAGGATAATATTTATGAGCGTAGGAGATACTCTATGATACGAGATAAAAATGTTTGAGTTCCGGCAAATGATCAAAGTTGATTGCAAATTAATGAACAATCACGAACAACTCAACCGAAGTAAAAACAACTTAAACTTAAGCAAACAAGAATGAAAATAAGCAAGAGAAGATCAAGTGTGGTTTTAAATATCAAGAGTTTCATTAGATTCAAATGTTACAAGAGCTATTTATTTATAGATTTTTGGCCGAAGCGATAGCCGTTGGATAAGAACTACGTGGCCTCATCTCTCAGTTTGTAATATATTGACAACGGGCCAACCACCCTATACCTTAGGCTGAGAATCCCGACATTTATTATTACAAACGTTATATCAATCATTCCTAAAGATTGCATGCAGATCCTCTAAAAGACAGTAAGGGCTTCAACCAAAGGGAGTTTGAGCGAGGGCTTCGACCAAATGGAACTTCAAATTGGAACCAGGGCTTTGGCCAAAGGGAACTTAGGATCGGAGGTCTTGTGTGTGAAGAGTTTCGGGACATAGAGCATCAGCTTTTTCATTGATTTATTCACTTAACAAATTGGGTCTTTATTGATTTTGTCAGATTTGACTTATATCTCCACATGGACCATGACGTAGTTTTCACTTGAGCCTTGGTGGCGAGGCGTAAGTCTCCCAAGTCTATGTATGATTATTCATATGATGCACAAACTTCTTTTTTGAAATTTTTTGATAGGGGGTTATTTTTACATCACCACAAATAGTCTAAATATTAATATTTATATTATAATTAAAATTTGCAAGTAAAACTATTATGATTTGCTCGAAGTACTTATCGAGGGTATTGTTCGAAATTATGTACTTTGAAATTTTTGATTTTTTGGAAAAGATTGGGAGCATCAGCTGAGATCGATTTATCCAAGGCTGTTTGTTCCGAAGTGATTGTGTGTATCTGAAGCCTTGTCGAAGCTGAAGTAGCCTATCTGTGCTATTTGCTAAGACCGTAATGCATTAATTCTGAAAAGGCGTGTTTTTTGAAACGTTAGGAACACTTGGTACTCTAAATTATTGCGCCAAAATGATTTACTATCCTGTGCATTTTCAATAAAATACAGTTGAAACGGTTCAACTTTCCATACACGCAACAATCGCCACATTTAATGAGCAATGATGACTACTGCAAGTGTGTCTTTTGGGAGGCATAGACATGTATGTACATGATTAAGACGCTCTGATCTGAATCGTAAAATACGAAGCGACATACATTATAGATGGTCCAGATTGAATCTGAAATGGACGGTTGGATGGTTAGGATCCAGATCCAATGGTTGAGGTTGGTGACCTCTGCCTATAAAAGGTAAATCCATTTGTTCCTTGATTCTTTACCTTGAAAAAAAGAAATTTCCATACTCCCAAAAACTCTCTAACTCTTCAACTTGTTGAAATTCTTCTGGCCATTTTCATAAACTCCCGCCACTTTTCTTCAGTGATTTTGTTGTTTGACTTCGTAATTATTTTCAACTTCTTTGATTTTGAATTTCATGGCTTTTTCACCTTCTGACGAGGGGACCTTGACATTAGGACAGTACCTTATGAGATGGGGGTTACAATAACTAACACATTTGACCTTGTTCAAGTCATTAGGGCTAGTCAAAGTGTCTTGCCCATGAGAGAAAGTCGTGTAGACTATGATGTGGGTTGGAGGCAGCTAAAATTCCTTCCAAGGTAACTGCTGCTGACCTAGTAGAGATTAGGGAAAAGTATTGTATACCCTATATGATAGAGTTGTTAGCACCATCTCCTGATGAGCTAGCCTATTTTCCTAGGCAGGGATGTGTCGATGTTAATAAATTTCTTCTGAAGGGGGGACTTCGTCTGCCCTTGATCCTTTTTTAAGAGCCGTTATTTGGTCATAAGGGCTGGCACCCACTTAACTCGTCCCCAATGCTTGGGCCCAGCTAGTGGGGACCTACTTCTTATAGAATGAAACCTCCCTTGGCAAGGATATGCATCTCCATGTCTTCCAATCCATTTTCAAGCCTAGGGTGTTAGGTAAAATGAACTCCAAGGGTTGGTATTCCTTGTGTTCGTAAGGGGCTCACTCCTCGTTCATCGTAGGCTTTCCTTCATCCATCAAAGGATGGAAGGAGACTTAATTTTAGGTGAGGAGAGAGTAACAGACGTGTGAGGGTGACATGATCCCTCACGTAACTGTTCCAACCTCCTACTCTGAAGCTCGTGAGTATACAACATTTAGCTGTCTTTCCCTTGTAATTAGTTTGATTCCAACCATTACTTTTTTTTAATAAGTTGCAGGATTAGTATATCCTTTTGAGTTAACCCAAGCGGAGTTGGGTGTTGTAGTAGACATCTATGTTTGTCCTCTACCTTCTCGGAAGTTCGACTGGTTAATAGTTGCTCATCGATTTTTTAAGGAGTTCAAATTAATGGCCCAAAGAGGTAACATTATAAATTTTTCTTACTACTCGTAGAGTGACATTCATACTGAACATGTTTTCATTTTGTTTGCAGAGAATTTTGACAAACGGAAGTACCCAACCCCGGACATAGATTTTTTTATGGTTGTGGCCTTCACGGCAGGGAAGAAATGGTTGAAGCCCTCGTATGTTGTTGCCAAGCATGTGATGGACAAAGTGGAGAGGGCCACAAGAAGGTTACTGACCGTGAAAGTGATGGACGACCCCTTTCTAGAGACAAGGGAAGGAGGTTCCTAAGAAAAAAATTACATTTTCTTCCATCGGGGAAGGAGGTTCAACTGCTATTCTACCTCCTCGATCTGATATCCCAGCTGAGGAAAAGCTGGTGATAGCATCAATTACTGTAGCGAAGGGGGGGCAAAAGAGACCATCTGTAGTGGAGCCTCATAGGAAGGAGCCTACAAAGAGGGGAATGTGTCAAGTGATACTTCAACTATTTCAGATACAACGCCTCTCCTGAAGAAGCTCTCCTTGTTGAATAGGAGAGATGAACTGGTTCCGGAAGCTCTATCCATTCTTTTTCCAGAAGATCAAATGGTTACTGTCACATTCCATAAGTATTGAACAAATATATAGAAGAACTTCATCGAGTCCAGTGACTTGGCTGACATCTTCGCTACGATGGTGAGTCAGATGGGGTGAGCGTTTGGAATCGCCATAGAATTTTAATTTCTCTATAAAAACTTTTAAAAGAAAAATAAAAAATTTTCGAATAAAACCTCCCAGGTCGAGGAAGCGGCCAAGAAAGCCAAGGCCGATGCTGAGGCATTCAGAAGTAACAAACTGAAGAGTCTGTAAAACTCGCCCCTGCCTTAGCAAAGATTGAAAATTTGAAGAATGTAGTCAACTTGTCCCAGAGTGAAGTGGCTTTCATGACTAAGTGAGTGGAGACTTCCAATGACACAAAAAGTTGACTGTTGAGGCCATGGAGAGGTCAAATAAAGAAAATGTTGCAATGAAGCAGCAGGTGGGGAAGCTCAATTCCAGAGTTGTTGGCTTTACCAAAGAAGAGCAATGCGTCGGGGGAAGGGGGAGCCCAATCAGCTGGCAAAGATGTTGTTAAGTAGTATATACCTACGTTTCACCTAACCGATGAGTATTAGAGCTTCGCCAGATATTGGAGAAAGTTTGCTTACACTAAGATGGTAGAATGGATTGAGGTACATTCTTCTTTCAACACCACTGAGGTAAGGTCAAAATTCTTGGACGAGGGGCAGCATGAAGAACCTCAGACTCCTGTAGAGGGTAGCCACGTAATCGAAATTGAAGATGTAGCTGGCGAGGATAACGAAACCTCTGAAGATGTGAGCCATAATGCCATCATTCCCTTTACTGGCACAAATCCCCCTTTCCCACTTGCTTAGTTTAGGTCTTTGTATTTTTTTTATTTCCTCAATGTAAATGGCTTCGACCCCCATATAATAAACTTCAACGAATGAAATCCTTTTTTCTTATGTCTGTTTTAGTTCACTGGATTTGACGTTATTGCTTTTTGATGTGCTTCAACCTTTGTTAATATTCGTTTCAATCATAATTTGTACAAGTGTTATAAGTTCATATGCTTTTTGACTTTTATCTTTCCTTTGCATGGGGTTTAATGGTCATCCATGCAGAGGTTTCCCCCATGACTTTTATCATTGAGGGGCATGTGTTATCTACTTTGGCGAGTAAGTAGGTGGTCTCTTTTGGGATCCATCTCTTCGTCGAAGTACCCACGCTTCCCTACTTGGTGGATAGCTCATCGGGCAGAAGCTTCTCCTAAGACTTTTGTCGTTGGGAAGCACTTTTCTTTTCTTTCAAAAATTTAACAATGTCATTTTTATTGAATTAAACAAACCACACACGAATTGAGTATTTACACTTCTATTGATAATAGCTCATCAAGTGTTTTACATTCCAAGGATGATGCTCTTCTTTACCATCCAAATTTCGATTCTATAGGTTCCAAGCTGAACCTCTTCTTTGATGTGGTAGGAACCCTCCCAATTGGTACCAAGGGTCCCCATTCCTGGCTTTTTAGAATAGAGAAATACTCTTTGCAAAAACTAACTTCACTTAGGATTTGTTCCTCCTTTTATCAAGGAAATCAAGTTCAACCTCCTTAACTCGTCATTAGATATTTCATTGAACTATAAGCGACGAGGAGATGGTGGACCTACTTCAACCGGGCTCATAGCCTCAGCTCCATAAGCAATGGAGAAATGAGTTTCTCCTATAGCAATCATACTAGTAGTTCGGATAGCCTATAATCCCTGAGGTAACTTATCTACTCAAGCCCATTTGGAAACGTCCAACAAATATTTTTTGAGGATATACTTGAGGTTTTATTGACGGTTTCCACCAGCCCATTAGCCTGGGGATGGTGGGGGTGGAGAAATGCTTTTTGATTCCTAGTTCCTCGCATAAGTCTCTGACTTTCTTGTTATCAAACTGTTATTGAGTGGCAGGTCCCAAACCTACAAATAATGTTATTCCACAAGAATTTGGAAGTGTTAGCTTCTGTAATTTTGGCCAGGGTTTCATCTTCCACCAACTTAGTAAAATAATCAATAGCGACGATAGCGAAGCTGACACTTTCCTTTCCTTTAGGTATAGGTCCTATGAGATCAATTCCCTACTTGACGATCGGCCATGAGCTGGAGACCACACTTAGCTCCTAGGAAGGTTTTCTTTGTATTGTAGTGAAGCGTTGACACTTGTTACACCTTTTCACAAATTGCTGTGCATCTTTTTTCAACGTGGGCCAGTAGTATCCCTGCTTTAGCACATTTTGTGCCAGAGCCCATCCTCATGTATGATTGCCACAAACCCCTTCATGAATTTCTTGGAGCACGTAGGTAGGTTGCTCGCCACCTATGCATCGGAGGAGGGGTATGGAGAAATCTCGTTTATACAGTACATCATCTTGAAAAATAAAATGTGCTACTCGTCTTTCGAACTTATGCGCTTCTTCTTTATCAAAATGTGTTGCGCGTTACCTCTTCACCTTTAGAAGTAAAGGGTTTAGCGAGATGTTCTATAGGCACAACAGTAAGCAGATTGGAATCTTTACTACTTGCCAGCTTAGAAAAAAAAACGTTGGCATGGGCATTTTTTATGTGTGAGACCTGTGCCCACTTGACCTTTTCAAAGACTGGAACAAATTTTTTTACCAACTTCATATATGCAGCCATGCTCTTATCCCAGGTCGAGAAATTTCCATTAACCTGACTTACTACCAATGGGGAATCACTGCTAATAATTAGCCTCTTTACTTAAACAACATATGTCGGGCCCACTCGAGTCCATGCAAGCAAATTCAAACACGTTTCGACTGGTGATTTGGACCAAAAATGATAATATTTATGGACGTGTGAGATACTCTATGATACGAGACAAAATGTTTGAGCACCAGCAATATGATCAAAGGTTATTGCAAATTAATGAACAATCATGAACAACTCAATCAAAGTAAAAACAACTTAAACTCAAGCAAACAAGAATGAAAATAAGTAAGAGATCAAGTGCGGTTTTAAGTATCGAGAGTTTCATTAGATGCTAATGTTACAAGAGTTGGTTATTTATAGAGTTTTGGTTGAAGTGGTAGTTGTTGGATAAGAACAATGTGGCCTCATCTCTCAGTTTGAAGCCTCACATCACCCAGTCTACTTGCATTTAATACATCGACAATAAGTCGCCACTCTATACCCTAGGCTGACACCCTGACATTCATTATTGGCAACCTTACATTAAACATTTCTAAAGATTGACTGCAGATCCTCTAAAAAACAGCAAGGGTTTCAGCTAAAGGGAGCTTCAGATTAGAGCGAGGGTTTCGGCCAAAGGGAGCTTAGGATCGAAGGTCTTCAGTGTGAAGCCCAAATAGTAAGATTTATGTCAATTTGAAGCTAGTGCTCTTCCTTTCTCATTGAACATAGCTTTAGATACTAGAGAAATTATATCTTTCTGATCACCATCAAATTTTCGTCTTAGATTGATAGTCTTATTATCTAGTTCATGTTTATTTTATTTTTTCTTGCTCTAGATTGAATCTTATAGAAAATTAATTTTACTTGAAAATATTATGAAACCTACCGACTAATCGAAAATATTTCAAAGTTCAGTGACTAAATTGTGATGGATAAATAAATTTAGTAACTAATGAAATACGGTGAGTAACTGATTGAGAGCAACATGTTAAAATTCAGTGATTACTTGAAAATATTTTAAAGTTTAGTGATCATTCGAAAAGTATTTTAAATCACTGTTTGATGGTCATTATTTTGATAAAAAATTGAGTTTTGAATAGATTTTTCGGAGACGTGTAGTTAAAAAGTAGAAAAAAAATTTGAGTTTAACGTATAAAATATTTTATTGTGTAAATGTGTGTTAAAAAATGAGTACGAAAATTTAAAAAATTTGAAGTAATAATTGTCAAAACATGGGCTAAAATTCAATGTATGACGAAAGTGTAAGTTCAATAATTAGCCTTTTTTGAATAATGAATTTTTAGAGAATATGCTGTTAAAATATAGAAAAAATTTGAATTTACGTATAAAATATTTTATTGTGTGAATGTATGACTAAAAATAAGTATGTGAAAAAAGAATGAAAAAGAATGAAAAATAAATATGAATGGAATGAAATATTTAAATCTATAAAATTAGTCCCACAAAATGTGTCATTATTAGATGGTCGCAATAAATACAGGGATAATTACGGCTACCAACCCCATCCCGAACCCCCATCTCACAGAGCTCTTTCACAGGGAGGCAGGGACCCCACACACACTTTCTCTCTCTCACGCTCCCGAGAAATATATTATTATTATCCCCAATTTCTCATCAGCGAGCATCGCTTTCTATGTCCTACCGAAGAATAAAACCCTAATATTCGCCTTCCCCCGCCCCTTTAACTCTCTACGTTTTCCCTCTCTAAATTTCATATACTATACAAAAACTTCATTTTCAAATGGCGACGGCGGGCGAAGGAGGAGACCCAACCACCACAGCTGCCACCTCATCCTCTTATGAAGGCGGCGGCAGAGAAGGGGTGGGAGGAAAGTCCCGGAAGAGGCCGTTCCGCAGAGCCCACCATACGACGCCCTACGATCGCCCACCCACTGCTCTCCGGGGAATTACCACCACCGCCACCAGCAATAACAAATCTAGCTGGTTGAGTAAGCTTGTGGTGGACCCCGCCTCCAAGCTCATTTCTTATGGGGCTAACCGCTTCTTTGCCTCCATTTTTCCCAAACGCCTTCCCCCTCCTCCCCAACCACCAGGTATATTCTCCAGTGTGATTGTTTTCCAGAAATTTGTTTTCTTTTCTTGTCTTGGGCTGTTGTAGACTAGTTAAAGTTTCATATAGGTTTGGGCGAAAATCTTGATTTGAGGTTTAATTTTAACATTTTCACTTTTTACGCATAGTTGTGCAATTTTTTTTTATTTTTTTGTGGAGACATACGATTTGTGGATTTGATTTTTACTCTTGGTTTGTTAGGTGGTGAATTGCTAGGCTTTGAGTGATATTTGGCGAATGATTCAGTTTCTTTGAATGTCATCTCCAAAATTCGCGTTTCTAGTTGTATATATGTATGTGTCTGAATTTGTTTGTTGGTTGTTTGTTTGTTTTTTCCCGCCGGGATGATTTTTTTTTTTGTAAGGTTAAGGTTAAGACTGAAGGTAGGGTTCTGACATAAGTAATCTTAATTTCCCCTTTTTGAAGGAATTCTTTGCTTATCTATTTATTTTTTTGTGTGTTGGTTGGAGTCAATTGTAAGTGGAACATATGTTTCTGGTTATTATGATAATAATGTTATTGACTAGAGCTATGACGAGGTTCAGTTACTTCTCATTTCTCTTGGTTCATTAGAGCTCAGTTTTGTAGTAGGAAAGATGAAGAAGTTCTAATGTCTGAAGATTTCTACTTTTAGAAATTTTAGGATTATAATGTATTTGCCAATGAAAAATGAACACATCTTCACTTACCAGCATGCCATTTTCTCCCTCTCCATTTATCACCTTTTAAGTGATTGATATTGCACAATCTTATAGGTTTCAATTCGAAGTTCAATTGCTTAATCTTGTGTGCTTCATGAAGAAATGACATTATGCTTTTCCTGTACTTGAGTATGGCACTGCTGCTTTTGTCATTTAAGATGTGTTCCACATTTTTATGATATTTGCAGTAGCTGCCGCCCCGTATTTCTGTTTCATACAGCATTGTATATTCACAAAATAGGTGCAGTTTTCCAAGTTAAAGATGTGGATTTTTGTGGAATCATGATTCAGTAATGCTATTTCTATTTATTTTCATGGGCAAGCATAATCATGGTGCGTATATGATGTGTCTTCTCTTCCTAGGAGGTGGGGTGGTTTATCATTTCTTTTTATGAAATCTAAAAGAAGATATTAAGACACGGCCTAATAATGAAATGCTTACCTCTTGAAGTCTGAAGTTTATTACTATGTCTGAGTGAGATCTAATTTAGCTTATGATCCATTACAGAGGCAAATAGTGAATTGAGTGGCGGGCTTACGGAGGCAATTCCTAATGTAAGTGTTGTTATAAATGTTTACTCATTCTTTGACTTGTATTTCTTATGTCTTTTACGGTCTTCTATTTCCACCTTCAAAATATTAATTCACGTTGATTGCTAAAAATTTTAAATTAGTATGCAGTTAGCTTCTTTATGAATTTGTTACACCAGTGCCTGAATAGGGGGTCATGTACAATCTGTCTTTGTCGAAATAAATAGAGAAGTGCTAAGAAAATTTGGGATTTAGATTTGGAGAAGATGGCTCCTTCACTTGACTGTTTGTTTAGAAGGTTGACCTTGTTATACAGGCCCGCTACATGATTAATGATTTTGCTTACTTTTTGTATCCGTGACTAAGCCGACTCGCCTAAGTGATGGGAAAGGGTGAATTGGAGTTTATTGAAGATCTAACAATAATTATGTTGTTATTTGCTGAAAAAGTTCCATAATATAAAGCACACCTGCATAGATAACAAGAAGAAAAATATGAAAGAAAGAAAAGAGTGAAGTCACACATTGCAATTCGAAATGGCACAACTTCAATTCGTTGGGTGGTGGGGGAGTGTTGTATCATCCTTCGTTTATAGGAGGCTACGGCACACATGATTCTTCATTTGTTCTCTTCTCTAGTCTCATTATCTACTCTTTCTAGTTTTTAATGGTGATTTTTGTTTAAAACAACCAAAAAAAACCTTTAAAACTCTCTAAAATATGTAGCCCAAATTGCAAAGGAAAAAAATTCTAGAATAGGAAAAGGTTAAAATCGTCTCATACCTCTAGTGGCCCAAAGTTTTTTGCAGAGATGTGCACCACCAATTCAAACATTAGCAAATGGAACTAAAAGAATAAACATAGGCTATTAATGAGCCTTACACAATTTTCAATTTTGGAGTTCTTTTGAAAAAACAAACATCGATTAAGAGAGCATCACTTGTTATTTGCATGTTGTTTAGGGTTTGTTTGAGCCCCAATTTTTGGGAGAATAGATTTGGTATTGGTATTTTTTGGAGAGAGGTTAAAAAGTAGGAAAAGTTTGGGTTTACGTGTAAAATTAATTTATTGGAAGAATGTGGGGTTGAAAATGAACTTAGGAAAAAATGAGTTTTTAAAAAATATGGCTCAAATGGGGGCTTACTTAGAGATGAGGATTCGAAATATGTTTCAATCTTCCCTTAAAGTTGTCAACTTTAGAAGAATGCAAATATGAGTTGTAACGGTTTGAGGAGTGATATCTTGTTCAGAAAAGTTTATTCTACGAAGGGCATATTCCACACCAATGCATATCTAAACCTTCTAATACTTCTTTGGAAGCCCTTTTCGGTTAGTTGCAAAATTTGTTGCACGGACACTTCAATTAGGTTGGCATGTCCATATCCGACGCACGAACATGCTACCATGGTCATTCTTCTTTATTAGATACAATATATATTTTTAACTTCAAGTTATTAAATGACAAATAAGTACTTATATTTAAGAGATTTTAACCAGAAAAATTAATAAGTATAAAACTAAATTTATACTATATAAATGAAGAATTTTAAAGAATTTAATCGTGTCAATGATGTTTCAATATTTTTTTGAAAAATTTCGTGTTGGCATGTTTGTGTCGGTGCATCATAGATTGCACACATTCATGAATTATAGATACTCCTTTCATCTCATGTTAATTATCATCCCCTATGTTCAAACCAAGTTTACATCTCACCACTACAATTTCAAACCTCATCTCTACCCCCACACATTTTTCAAATTTTCCAAAATGAGTTTCGATATTTGATATCACTATTTCCCTCAATTTCTACTGTCAACTTTGAATGGGAAAATTTTTAGGTGGTGACATTTTACATGAGACATCCAAAAAGTGTGTGTATAACATCAGACATAGGAATTAATATCTAAACTAATCAGATCAATGGACTAATGCAGTCTATTGCTATCTCGCATTATGGACTGGTAGAAGAGGCAGAAGGTTTCTTCTGGATCAGCACATATGTGCATTCTCTCTTGATAGTGGTGGATATCCATATCTGTGAACAAATGTTTCAACTAATGATGAAGAGTTGGAAAGAATAAATGCCATTGTGTTGTGATTTGTACACTGTAATTAGTATACGTTGTAAACCAATGTTAATTGCTTATTGAGCTTGTTTCATGGACGTCTTCAGAAGTATATTTTTGTAGGTAAGAAAATGGGATGTACAATACCCAGTTTCCAATTGGGATTTCTGATTCTGGTCTCAGAAGTTCGATAAAATTTGGATATGGAAGTAACAATATCTTGAGACCCAGTTCTAGAAATAAAAGTCCACTGATGCAAATTAGTGTTGTATTTCATAAACAGGAATTTCATTAAATAAGGGAGTGGATTAGCTGTTCTTGATGTTTAAATATTCTCATCCACATTATCTGAAGTATTCTGAACGATCCTCAATATGATACTGAATAGAAAAAGATTGAGGAAGAATCTAACCCTTTAACCGAGTTGATGCCTTGTAGTCCAGTTGCCACAAGCTTGGATAATCACGCTTTCCTCCAAGTCATGGAGTGTTTACTGTATAGCTCTGCAAATGAAAGGGACTTGGGAAAAAGACAACGCTTATCTGAAAACACTACTGCAAAAATTGGTCACAAAGAGCTCTTGCAGTTATTGGTGTTCAAATAAAACTGAAACTCGCAAAAGGAAGCTCATAGTGATAGTAGATTTGCTTGTTTCTTCCAAAGAACAAATTCCTGTCAGTACATGATCTCACACTATTTTTGGATAAACTCACCTTTTGTTCATAAGGAAAAATGCATTCAAATCTAGATACATGATTTAATTATGTGAAGGGGAGGTGGAAAGGACCAAAATGCTTTTTACACCACAATTTGATGTGGGATGGAAAAAACATTTAAGCTAGCAATTTATCAAATGGAGTTATGCTTGGCAAAGCTTTTAAGCAGTGGTGTAAAGTGTGTCCAGGCGACAAGTCCAAGCTTTTACTAGCCCAAGTGGACCTAGGTGAAGCCTAGGCGTAAAAATGCGCAAAACATGACTAGGTGGCAAGGTCAAGCTGCGCCCATGGGTGAACACTTCTTTAAAGTGCTTATAAGCTGGTCAAATACTGTTTTTAACCACACATTCTTTAGGACCCATACTTTTATCTACTTATTAACCATAAATTTGTTGGGACCCATGGCTTCTGAGCACTTAATAGCTTAGCCAAGCAAGCACGGACTCCAGATATTTTAGGTCCATTGAAAGGCGTAGTAAGTGTTTGATGACTTTTTATGCATTTTGATGTGAATTTTAATTCTAGTAACCCAATATAAGGTTAACCATGTTTCTGGTCTTTCAATTTAACTTCCTACAAGGGCAGTTTCAAATTTCAAGTCTTCGTAAAAAGAATAGATTCACGAAACATATATCATGCAAAAGCATTTATTTGTGGGCTCCTAAATGTGGGTTTTCATATAAGAAGTGCAGACTTCCTTGTAGATTGTTAGCTGAATTTGCAATTGCTGTCAGAAACTGCATTTTGAGGGCCCATTTGTTTATGCATATTAAGTTGTGCTATTCTGTTTCTTTACTTTGAGGATATGCATTATCTCCCTTAAAGCTGATGAAAGTGTTTTATGTCTTTCTTAATTGGGTGAAGAATCAATCTGGCACAAAGGAGCTTGCCGGTGGTAATGGTAGTCTTCTAGTGAATCGTTCTAACATCGGTGGGATATCTGAACTTGAGCAACTGTTAAAGCAGAAGACGTTCACAAGGTAAGACTATGCGTGAGGTCTATTTTTAGAGCTGAATGCTCTAGACGGCTGAAACTTCTGCCAGAGCTTTCTTAGTTGTGACCCTTTACTATGGTCATGTTCAAATTTTACAAATCTGGATCGACTGAGCTTAGTCTTAAGACGTAATCCTTCGAAAGTCGATATGCAAGTCTTTACAAATAGCACTCAAGGTGTTTGATATGATGAGGCATTTAATGTAAACCTCACGCGGGGTATGCCTCAAGTATAACCCTCAGATTTTAAAACACGAGTAATTTCTTTCACGATGTGTAACTTTGCCTTTCAAGATTTAACGAGTTTATGTTTACAGTTTATCGTCCAGCTAGTTTCTCTAGCGAATCAATTTTTTTGCTGTCTGCTGTTATGCATAATTGTACAATGAATTCCTCACATGGATATGTGGATTTACATGTCAGGGTAGATATTTAAACTTGTATGCTATCTTTAGGTCCTGAAGTTTGCATTTCTGTAGAGCTTGAGTTATTAAAGTCACACTTAATTGATGCAGATCTGAGGTAGAACGCCTTACAGAACTATTACGATCACGAGCTGAAGTGCCTGTTGGCAAAAAAACTGAAGAAGTATTACCAGAGCTAGCATCCGATTTGGGAAGGCATAAACAGTTCTGTAGTAGTCCATTGGAGGAAGACAGAAATGAGAAGTATAGATCTCATGGAGTTATTTCGACTATTGTCAATTCGAGAGTACGACTCACAGTTATACTTGTATCATTGGTTGATTTATATACAATGCTTTCTTGTATTATCCACATTAATATCAGGTACCAGAAGATTTTTCTTTGATATTTAGTTGGACAAAATGTTTCCAGGTCCTTGAGGATGATATTGCTTCTCCTGCCGAACTCGCGAAAGCTTACATGGGCAGTGGGCCTTCAAAAATATCACCTTCCAAGTTGGGGATGCGTGGTCAAATTGGAATGGAAGATGCAAGGTTGCTTAGCAATGTTCCATTTACTCCAAAATCATCTATAATGTCATTGACAACAAGAGCTGTTGTTAACGTTGGGGTTCCAGAGAATGGTTTTATAACCCCAAGATCTAGAGGCAGATCAGCAATTTATAACATGGCTCGTACTCCATATCCCAGATTTCATGCAACAGCCATTCTCAAGGTTCAATTATGTTTTTAAATATATCTGTGTAGTAAATGCTTGCACTTTCTGGGTTTCAATATAGACCATATTAATGGATGCACGTGTACATATATTGGTCAATTTTCAGGGAAGTGGATCCACTAATAATGGACCCTCACCGTCGACATCTCAGTCTCTACTGGAACATGATGTGTCTAAGCAAGTGGTATATATCAGTG
>CAIGRT010049074.1:0-11246 GCA_903798405.1 Fraxinus platypoda | reverse complement strand
ATCAAATTAAGTCTTTTTGTCCACAGAATTTGCCAATTACAAAATCAACTAAAACCTAACACACATAATAAGCAAAATTCTGTTCATCGTACCTTCACTAGTATAAAACCTTTTCCATTCAAAACTAACCAGAAACATCTGTCATTAAACTTGCTTAATTAATATCTCAAAAATCAAAGTAAAAGTACTTTATGAAAGCGTTAAGTACTTTATTACATTATCAGAACTTGTTGCAGACATGATTTTAGATCATGCGAAAAACCATCTTAAGAAAACTTTATAAGTTTTGAATCATACTTTACGCTAATCTAGTCCAAGTTGTGAATTTATGACCTTTCTTAGAGGCAAAAAGTTTAAATATATTCTCCAGTCGTCTTGTTTTCATTCCCCTTTTCTGGTTTCATGCTCAGTTTAGATGGGATATCTCATAAAGTGCCAACGTGGCGCTAGAGCAACTAAGCTCCTATTGGAGCTTCATCCTTCGTAAAGATAGATACGCCAAGAATCTGTAGCCAACAACCATGGCTACCAACAAAGCTACTTCAACATAACCGTCATCTATTTTGATCCCATTGATAGAGTCACCTATGTGTTCATATTGTACCTTCAGAAGAAGTTTGTAGGTGTGATAGTTAAAGGAGAGGTGGCGAAGCCATGATATGAATACTGGAACTTTCTGCACCACGAAAACGCCACAAATTATTACGTCTAAGTTGTAAATATTTGCAGACTTAAGCTAGTAACATAGAAAAAAGTTATCTAAAATTTGCACGCTTACCTTGACAAAGTACCCACCAGCCAACATGAAGGTCATTACTGTGACAGAAGCTAGAGTTGTAGCCCTTTTCAAATCCATCAGGGTAGCACCAATAGCTAGCCCAAGTCCCTGTAGTTTCACACAAAATAAACTTTTTTGTGGGAATTGTTTATTTTTTAAACTAGATTGATCTTGTAAAATTGAGAAAGAGGTACCTGAGCAGCTATAATACAGAGAAAAACTGTTAGCATGGTAAGGAAAAATGAACCAACTTCCATTCTTAAGCCTGCCATGAAATATACAACAACAAGAAATACAACTGGCAGTAGAAGGTCAAGTGGAAGGTCACTTGTGGTTCTGGCCATAAAATAGGCACTTAATCTATACATGTCAGCTGCACGTTCCTTGCTCAACATAGCTCTTTCTTGAGGAAATGCGAAGATAGCTGTGAAAACGGGAAAGAATCCCCAAAAAACAGCAATGAAGAACAGCAACCCTGCCTGCAACATAATTTTCTCAGTATATTGGATCATTAACCCTCGGTGAAGAAAGCATTGATGAACAGCAATACCAGTACTTTTTGTTATTCTTATAATCTATACCATTTTGCCTTATGGATCTAGGGATTCTTTCCCCCAATTTTATCTGTAACCTAGTACATATAACATGAAGCAGTATCATAGTTCTGATTGTGGCAAAACACTGTGCATGTTCGGTAAAAAAAATATAATGAACAAGATTTAATCTTCTTTTTCTTCCCTATTGTCCAATCCCGTACAGTCCAATCTACAAAATAGGCCATTATAGAAAATTTTACCTGATCTTGTAGTTTGGCAGTGCTGTCACCACCAGATTGCCACCATAGCAATCCAAGGACAGCTGCGGTAGCTATAACTTGAGTAATTCTTAACCAGCTAAAATAATCGTGTCTCCGTTCTTTTAGTCCTCTCCTGACTAATATGGAATACTGTTCACACCAACTTGCTCCCCATTCTCTTTTGGCAGAAAATAATTTGGTCTTGATTTCATCATCAATCGGAATAGGATCCATAAGTTTCTTCTTCTCACTTTCAGCAACTCTTGTCTCATAGGCCTCCACAAGATACTGCTTCAGAATAAAATATGATTAGGTAACTAATAACTTCATGATTGCTTTATATTTTTCGTGAACAATTTGCAGTGCCATTCTTACCTCGTGGACCACTGCTGGAGCAGGCTTTCCGCCTTTTGTCTCCGTTTCTGAATTCTCCATATGCACCTTATCTTCCAATTCGGATGGGACAGAAATATCAGTGACATTTCCATTAGCAAGGTCAAGCATGAATTCTGCAGGGTTCATTGCAATGAGGGGAGTACATCCTATGGATGAAAAGTAAACCATTGCTTCTGATGCCTGTCCAAAATAAAGCAAGCTTCCTTTGCCAAGAAGAATCAACTTGTTAAACTTGAGGAACAGTCTGCTCGACGGCTGGTGGATTGTGGTTATCACTGTTTTGCCAGCCTACCATAAGATTACTATAATTAGAAACAAGGTACCTCCAAAACATTTGTAGTTGCGTATTGGACTTGTTTTATTTGATAATCATGGTACTGATTCAAGTAAATTGAAAGAGAATATCTGTTTCAGATGCATATACCTCAGCTATGTCATGTAAAGTATCAATAATCCTCAAAGCAGTTGTAGAATCCAAGCCAGAGGTTGGTTCATCGAGAAACAAGATAGACGGGTTGATTATTATCTCATTTCCAATGCATACGCGCTTCCTCTCTCCACCAGAAACACCCCGAACAAAGGAACCACCGATCATGGTGTCTTGGCACCTGTAAACATACGTTCCTCATACATCAGCTTTGATAATGAATTTCTCGATTTTTCTGAATTTTACTGGCAGTCCTCTGTTTATAAATTCGAATTTCGAGTCTTGAAGTGAACACATAACATAAGATCAAGTTCTTCAACAGGTCATTGGATTTTGACGTTTTAAATAACTGTCTAGAAGAATGAAATTGAGAAATATTTACCTCTCTAATCCTAACTCGTCTATAACATCCATGGCTCTTTTCTTCTTTTCCTCCTTTGTCAATGTCCTTGGAAGTCGTAAGAGAGCTGCATATGTCAATGTTTCTTTCACCGTAAGGTGAGGAAATAGAACGTCGTCTTGAGTCACGAACCCTATCCTGCCATACATTTCATGTCATATATGTTATAAAATATAAACTTTGATCTGATACATTAACAAGTGAACACTATATATGCATCTAAGATCAAATGCTGAAGAAGTATATCAAATTTATCAGCACAAAGTCACCTTCTTTTTAGGAGCTTTGAGTAAGGTTGATCATTATAAGTAATTGAACCGCCTGGTGCGGGCTCTCTTACTCTCCCTCCAAGTAGACTCAGGAGGGTAGTCTTTCCACTTCCCGATGGTCCCATCAGCGCCAAAACTTCGCCTGGATCAGCTGACCCAGTAATTCCATTTAGAATATCTTTTTCCACTGTTGATGTTACTCCTTTCAGAACAACCTTGTATGTCACATCGGTAAACTGCACAATTTAGAAGAAAAATCATTTATCACGTGAGTAAAAATAAATTCATCTAGTATACTAGGTTGTCTTAGCATAGTTAGCTCAAAAACTGTACTTTTAGCTTTCCATTCGCTAATAATACGTGTTCCATACCATTTCGACCACTGCAGGTTTTTGGTTAGAGATATTGAGTAGTTGAATCCCAACTCATTTTTTTTCTTCCTTATTCTATGTTTTTGTTTGTTAAGGAAAGTCTTGTACATAAATGCCATGTAAAATGAAATTCTGTACAAGACTGAACCTGACATGATAGCCATGTTAGCGACGATCTCTAGATAAACCTCCATCCTTCCCTGTTCAAATAGATTGTATCAAATCAATTAAGTCTTTTGTATGGAACACGGATTTGAGACCAGGTTTACGCTTTCCTTAACAAATTAAGAAAGAAAGATTAGTGCAGTCGATGAAGTTACATTACCTTGAGGTAGATTGGTAAGGTAGGTTCGGTTTGAATTTTCTTCTTACGCAAGCCGGCCTCAAGATCTTCAGCTGTAGTACGAAGGAAATACGAAAAAGGAAAAAATGAAACATCCTCTGCATTGGAAGAAATGTAACTATCTTTCACCAAACATAGCCTAAAAGAATCAACCCTCTTCACTCTTGGGATACTTATGTTACTATTACCTTCTGTACGAGTCCACATTTGGTTTCCATGTAAGACTGTCCCAACCATTTATTTGGACACTTCATTACGATTTTGAGGAGTCAAAAACTCACTAAACTTCGCTATAACTTTTTAAGTGTAACCATTATAATTTTGAAACTTCAAAATTTTAGTGAGATCGTCAAAATTCTAGTAAGAAACAACTAAAGAGACATTCTTACGAGACAACGAAGTTTGGTCCATGGAACCCATATACTTTCTATAGGCTATTATTTGCCAAGAATTATGCTATAGGGCCCGGCTCAATGACCGGGCCCAAATACAGGGCCCCGAGGTGGCGCCCTGTCAAATGTCCCGTTCAAATGTCCCGGTCATTGAGCCGGGACATTTGGCATAATTCATTTGCCAATTCCCACCAAAGTAAAGCCTAAAGCTCATTTCTACAAAAGGGACCTACTTGTAACCTAACTTTCTTTAATCTACAATAATTGGGGACAAGTGTCTTAAAAATTTTGGAGGTTTCCCTTTAAATGGTTGGATTAGTGAGAGCTTTGTCTCTCCACTACTTGCATGGTTGACTCATTTTCATAGTTGGTGATTTCGATTTTCCATTCTTGACTTGGAGCACTACTTATCTTTAATACTCCATTATTTGATGGGTGAACAATTTTTTTACCTACCCTTCATCATCAATCAAATACCACATAAAACAAACAATGCCCGTACCGAATGAAAATACATCACTATCGAATATTAGTTAATTTACTCCTATTGTCCGTGTGAAATTCATTTTTTCGCTAAGGACCACTAGTACAGTTTTCATAAATGAGTAACTACGAGACTTGAACAAGTGAAATCTATATGATCTGATGCTATATTGAATGATATTATCCGAAAGTAGCTGTCGTTCATATGGTTTTCTTTCTCTACCTTCATAAATTTCAAGAGGTATACATAATGGTAGGACTAACGCTCAACCTAAAGGTTTTGAAATCAAATCTAGCTTTTGTTTCGATTCTTTAGGGTCGAACTTATCACTTCTAAAATATAATTGTTGCATAAAATAAAACTGAACATTATGAAGCACGGACCCATCTCTCATTTTTCTTCTAGTTCTAGAATTATAAGTTTCACGTGAGCGTTTCGTTAGGTTCATGAATTGGGAACTTGCTGTTACATTGATGCATGCACGAGTTAGTATCCAAAAAAAAGTTCATTTTTCTTCTATAGCCTTTTCTCTTCTCATACAAGAACTAGTACCAAAATTGGTACCGTAAATCATGTCGTAGGATGCCGGCCGGAGGCCCGCATGGCAGTGACATCTTCTCGGCATCGACAAACCGAGCCCAAAAGCCGGCCTCTCGATAACACGCTTCTGAAATACTAGCTTATGACATTCATGAACAATTTTTTGTCTGTTGATGGCAGTTAATTAGCTTACCCTCAGAACAGGGTATGGGGGTAGGGGTGGGGTGGAGTGGAGTCGGTATATGACAGGAGATGACAAAAACACCCTCCTAATGTAAACATTAGAAAATATGAACCAGAAAAGATATGGGGGGTGTTAGGTCTTTTTACTTGAATTTAATGCATACGTATGTGTATGGACCAGATAGAAAGTAGCAAGCGATCTTAAAACTAAGTATTTCTGATATAGAAAATAATTAACTTATAATTAAGTGAAACTTACGAATTTCATCATCACTAAATGGTATCAGATCTGCAATCTCATCTGGTGGCATGGTAAAGCCGGTGAAAGAGAACGAGAACCCTAAGCTAGCGCTGGACGCCCTACTCAAGGCGGCGCCACTGCTAACATCATCAAGGTCAAATTTCATCTGAGCACTTCTCGACTTCCGAATGTGTGTGTTCCTACCGATGCTCCGCCCTGGCGAGGCTGCCGCCAGCCGCCTGCTGGATTTCCTCGACAGGTTGGAACTACTCTCCGGTCCAACGCCAACGGCTGCCTCACTCGATGATGACATTGGAGACTTCATTGCAGCTAGTGCCGCAGCCATTGTCTCGACCAGCTGATCGGATTTTGTTCGTATTAAACTAGTTGCCGAATTCGCTTTCTCCATCATCGAAGTATTGGGAGGGAGCACTATTCTAAGCTCTAACATCTTTCAGATGTAAGCAACTCTTCATATTTATAAGGGAAATTAAGAGGGCATCCTTAAATTACAAAACTACCCCTGGACTTTTTAAAATAATAACAAAATGCAAAATTCCACAATTCTTGAAAAATAATTGACTATAAGTAGATTAGTTCCATCTTTAACTACAAAAGTTGATTAAAATTTAAGTTAAACTACACATTTCATGGCCTCATAATTTTTCAATTATATATTTCATCAGCTTTTATCAAAGTTTACTAAAAAATTGATTTTTATCTAAACCAAACATGCTAGAATAAAGTTCATAATAACAAATATCAATCATATCCAACTTTGAATTTGACTTAGTGGCACATAGCTCACTCACGATGTTACGGGCAAAACAACCCTCGTTAATCTTTGAGATCAATAATTGTGAAAGCTTCTGTTTAAATTTGTTCGATGCACAATTTTTCGTACGATGAAATATATGATTGGAATTAAGCGGAAAATTTAAAAAATCCTAATCAAGATATACACGTGTTGGAAAATTTCGTCATTCCATGTTTTGTGGAATTATATCAAGTCTCTTTCGTCAATTTTGTTAGGCTATGAGTCCCTATAATGGAACTTGTAATATTATTAATGACTTGACTTCTTAACTTTATTAGGTGGTTACAATGCAGCTAGGCTTATCTAAAAGACATGGGACATGGCAGATTTAAGGCCGTTGTTTGATCGTAGGTTACCTCTTGTCTAGGGCAGTCAGTTTGGAATTTTGCCATATCCAGTGTTCAGCTTACATTATTTTTTATTATTTTTTATTTGGATGTCGACGGAATATGTATTTATATTCTTTCATCACGACGTGGTCATGATCACGTCATCATAATTTTTGGTTAGAGACAGTTTTCATTTCCCTCAAATGTTTTTATTTATTCATTTTGCAAAATTTGATCGAGATGTGGAGTCTCCCTTGAATGTTCTAGTACAAAAGAGAGCTTAAAGAGGCTGAAGTTTAAGGAAAAGAGACTAGCTCTATTGAGGCTCGAGTAGAAAAAGTAAAGGACGATTTGCCGCTAGACACACAGTATAGTTAACTTTAGATTCACTCATGACATCTGGATTTTCAGAAAGACTACCCTATATTTGCGAAGGAAATATTATATTTTCCACATCCCATAAAGATAAACTTTGTTTTTATTTTCATACTGATTAAGAAATTATAATTAATATAGTTGGAAATATAAGAATGTGTTTGGTTTGCTGTTTTCAAGCCGTTTTCAATTTTGCAAAATTCTGAAAACGTTTTGGTCTATTATTTCAGAAAATACATTTTCGAAAAAATGATAAATTTATAACATAAAACTAAAAACGCATTTTTGACATTTTGAGTGTGTTCAGTTAAACTTCTAAAAACACTCAAAACATGGAAAAAAAAACGTTTAAATAAAAATGTAAAAAACGTGAATATAAAATTCTAACAAATAAAATTATAAAAATTTAAAATAAAAAATAAATTAAGAAAATAAAATTGATAAATTTTAAAAAATAAAAACAGAAAATGGATTCAAAACTCAAAATTAAAAACCAAAATACAAACCAAACGGGGCCTAAATTTTTCTTACATTTTTTTTCAAACGTCTACATTAAATAATGATTCAAATGTGATTAATTTAAATTTATTGATAACAAGGTACATTAAGTAGGGGTATATTAGAAACTAAAAAATATTTATTTAAAATTCTAAAAAATAAAAATATAAAAGTTATAAAAAATTAAAATTCAATAAAATAAATAAAAAAAAATAAAATTGATAAATTTTAAAGAATAAAAACTCAAAATTGATTCAAAACTCAAAATTAAAAACCGGAAGTGGAAATTACACCAATTACCTAGTTTTAGATAAAATTTCAAAATTCCCAAATTATCGTCAATTCAAATTCATTCTCACTCAGATCCACATATAATCCTCAAGAAATTGAAATCACCATAATCCACCGATCATATTAAAGATCCATAGCACCTATTAACCCACCAAAATGTTTTCAGAATCTATATTTTGATCTTCATCATGTGCGAGCAAATATGTAAGCCCTAATTGGAGTTGGGGTTATTCACACACCAAATCAACCAATCGAAGCTCACTTTTCAAATACTAGTTTCGTCATTCCTAATTTTTTTTGTCTTTCTTCTTACCATTTGCAACTCCGATTGCGGACTATTTGCGATAAAGTACTCAGAGTATATTATAAACGGGAAAATTGATGCTGGGCAGAGTGTTTTGATCCGATCATATCAAGAAATAACTTGGGTTGCCAACTATATAAACATGGTTGCGAGAAGATTATTGAAGCCTAAAATACAGATTTTGACCTTGTGCCGTGTAGTGTCAAGCGTGACAAGAAGATGACATAAATCAATCTCAAAATTAGTATATGGAAATATGTGTGAACTATTTTTTTTATACAACTTGCAATAAAGTACACGTCACATCTTGAAATCACTGAATACATCTCATATAAACTACACATACATTTTCCTGACATTAATATATCCAAAATTTTAATATGAAATGAAGAAAAATTAGATACGAAATCCCAAACCTACACATTCCCAAACATAAATATGAATCTTGGAGGGCATATATCATGAACACAGTCATCAAATTATCAATCTTTTGCGATAATTTTAAGGATGAGTATGATTCTTGAATCCGTAACAGAGAATAAATAATGTGTAATATGGTGAATATTGAAACCATATGGTTGGATGATTCGTGAATGCGTAACAGAGAATAAATAATGTGTAATATGGTGAATATTGAAACCATATGGTTGGAATATGAATCTTGATTCTGGAAAAAATATATTTCGAATTCAAATAGTTTTCGCAGCACACTCGTTGTATCGTGAATCTTAAATCGGCCAAAGATATGAAACATTACCTTAATACAAAAACTAGTAAATGACTGTTACATTTTTGCACCAGGAAGAAATCCTTGATTGATAGATACAGTAGAAAGCAAAGAAAAAGGATGATTATCCCACAACTTGATATATGATTTCCCCAATTTGAATTATGTAGCGGATTTGAAAGCACATTGAATGTTCAGTGTTGACCCCGAAAAAAATGACGCTTACGTGGACAACAGGTGCCGATCCCACTCACAACAAATCAAGCAAATTTCGCTGTGTTTCGACCGGAGCACCGGTAAGAGACGAGATGAATGTGAACACGGGAGATGCTTCAGACGTGAGATAAAAGTGTTCAAACACCGGCGGGTGGAACAAAGATAATTGTTCTAACAACAATCACCAATTGAATACCAAAGTAAACCAATAAAAAGATCAAACTAATGTATATAGAAAAAAAAAAAACAAAACGATATGTATAGAGTTTGCAAGATCATTTGTATTATCAATGATCAAGAGTTCAAGAGTTTAAAGTTCAAGAATCCAACCATTTTTCAGTTACAAGGAGGGCCTATTTATAGTATTTCGGCCGATGTGGTGTCCGTTGAATCAGAATCACGTGGCCTTATCTCAGGACTGAGGCTTCACATCACTGTCTATCATACAATAAATACATTGACAATGGGCCAACCGCCCTATACAATAGGCTGACACACCTCACATTCTTTATTACAAACGTTACATCAATCATTTTTAAAGACTGTCTAAGGATCTTGTAAGAGACAGCTTCAACTTCATGAGCTTCAGGTGAATTAAGGGCCTCAGAGGAATCTTAGTGTTGGTCCTTTGCGTGAAGAGCTTCGGCTTCTTCCATTTTTTTATGTAGCGCTTCGGATTCACGCACTTCAGCCGTTTAGGCTGTGCTTCTACGTAATAGCTTCAACCATTCATATGATTTCTTTATCTTTGACCATTGGGTCTTTGTTGACTTTTCTGCCTACGTGGGTTACTATGTGGCACTTTGATTTAAGCATCGGTGGCAATACGTAACATCTAGCTTAATATTAGGATAATTTGAAACTATGTCAGTTATAAAGACTTTTGCGGTCTAAATTTAGTACATAGTATTTCTTAAAATAATTACTAAATTACAAAGTATTTCTTGAATAAAAAATGTCTTATAGTAAATAATGATTTTTTATATTATAATGATGTAAATACAAATTTTTCCGGTATTTAAATGATATACACATCGTCCTATTTAAAAGTTTAAACTTTCTGATAGTTATAGAGTCAATGTATCATGGGAAGGAACTCACTAAAATGCGATCTTCCGAAAAATGAAGGCCTCAATTGAAGCAAAAATGCCAGAATTTTTAATTAATACAAATTGAATCGTCAAAAGCCCAAGAATTTGTAGTCGGAACAAACAATAAATATTAGGGATTGACTCAAAAAGAAAATTAAAATGGAGGAGAAAAGGTTAAAAAATAGAATGTCAAATCTGTTATCAATTATTCTTGGCTCCCTTCCAAAATGGAAATTATTGTCGAAACTGTTCAAAATTATTAAAAATTCAGAAAGCTTAGATTTGTACTTTGTTAGTATTAGAAAATTGAAGTAATATTGTCATTACATTAATAATAATAATAATAATTGGCCTCAAAAGTGTGTAGCTTAGATTTCTTTTTAATTCATTTTTGTAGTATATATTTTAAATCAATTAGAAATCAAAAATCATAAAAATATGATTCAGATGATATCACTCTATATAGAAAGATTTAAAAAAAAGAACTTTTTTAAAATTAAAATAGTGATACTAAAAAATATTACAATTAAGAAAACAAATATAAACATAATGAGAGAACAACAATTGGAAACTTACACTACGTGGGAGGTTTTTGAAATTTTTGATAAGGAAAATGATCTTATTGTTGTAAAAATAATACTATCTAGTATCACTGGTGCTACATTATCAGTTTAAATGACACTAATTTGTAGGCTCAATAAAAGGTAGAATTAAGTGACTAATCCAATTGTACATATAATTTAATGTTATATTAGTGTCACATAAACCGAAGTTTTAACAACTGTACTGCTAAATAGCATTGCTCGCTGACGGATGTCAACATTTTTCTTTTTGCTTTACTTGCTTTAAAAAATGAAATGAGTCAAACGATACTCTATACAACCTCTTCCACTCGTGGCTTTGTTCATCTTGTCATTTGCAGAGAAACAGAGTATAAGCTAACATTTTACGTCTTTCACAATCAACAATATGTACCAG
>CAIGRT010049058.1:0-11277 GCA_903798405.1 Fraxinus platypoda | reverse complement strand
GGGGACAAGTTAAATATGCGAAACCTAATTTTACAAGACTACAAGTGCACGTTTGTTTGACACGCAATATTGAATAGGACGTGTATATATATATTGTTTCGTTTATTTTCTTTGTTTTGATTTGGATTAAGAGCAAAGTTTTGAAAAGACTGAAAACTTAGTACATTTTTTATTCTTTAGCCAATTTAGTTATTAATTTTAGAAAAAAAGGAAGAAAGAAAATGAAGATATTTTAGTGGGGTCCAAAGAGAGAGGGAATAAATTGGAAGTCAGGTCATGTTTGAGCCAAATTATTGTAGAATGAGAATGAAAAATATAATCGTCATTGGAGCCCACATAAGAGATAGAAAATTTGAATTTAAATATTGATGTGATGGATAACGGTCATATTTTGTCATATTTTTCATTTTAATGAGCTAATAATGTAGATCAAACGGGGGCTTAAGCTATGTTTGATAGCCATGGTTTTCATATTTTGGCTTGTTTGATAGTCATATTTTGCCATGAAATCTTTTTTTCTTACTTTACTCCACATGTGCACATTTTCATGGAAATTGTAGAATTAGTTTTCCCACCATTTTGGTGGGAAAATTGAATTTCAGTTTTTTTTTTTTTAATTTTTGCAATTGGAACAAATTTTATAACTAATTGTAAAAAAAATTTCCATTTTAATGGACAATTTTCATGTAAAACAAAAACAAACGAACACTAAACTTTGATAAAAAATGATTTTCTTGGAATTTTTTTTTTTTGACCTTTTGGTAATGGAAACAAATTTTATAACCAATTGTGAAAAAATTATCACTTTAATGGACAATTTTCATGTAAAACAAAGCCAAACGAACACAAAAAGATCCAAAATTTTAAAATTTTTCGGGTAGAAAATTATACAAATCAAACATACTTAATTAATAATTCCCTGAAAAATAAGTTCTAAACAATTATTTTTTCTAAAATTCATTTTCTTTCCACCTATTTTTCACCCTTACAATCAAACGGACAATTAGAGAATCTCCGATAAAAATGTAAATTCCACTATAAAAGTGTGCTACGTCATTCTAAAATGTTTATATATGAAAAAATTCCTAACCCATTATTGTGAGGGGACCGCACACCAGGTATATAAATAGCGAAACTCAATTTTGTGCAACTCTTTCTTTTCATGACAGTGACAGGGTCCCACCTCACTACACATTTCTATCTTTCTCTCTCTTGCACTTTTTGTCACTTTTTCTTACTAATTTATTATTTCTCTGTCAGAAAACAAGAATTCAACAGAGTTTGAAAACTTTTTCTCTCTGTACGGTTTCATTTGTGCATGAAAGCTGCGGTAAAAAAAGCTTCTGTACTTTGCTTGACTGGTAAATATTTTATTATATTTAGCCGTCTTGGCTTTTACATTAGGTAATTCTTTTTTGGAAAATGGGCTTGTTTATTTTTGGTTTCTTGTAATTTTTTGTGTAACGATCGAGGATTCTTGGAGAATTCAATTTGTACTCGTAGATTTTGAGAATTGGGTTTTTGTTTTTGGTGACGATTACTTGGAATTTTCCTTTAAATTTTTTGGTAAATATTGGGATTTATGAATTATGTAACTGGAATTTATATGAATTGTGTTTTGAGCTGATGCCTGGATTTTCTTCTGAAGGGTTCCCTTTAAGTTACTGCATTTTCCCCAATTTTTGAAATTTATAAAAAATAAAGACTTAATAGGTTTTTTAATTTGAGTTCTGCCCAGTTCAAAAGTTGTCATCTTTTTGTATGATTAGTGATGATTAGGAATAAAAGAATTGTAGTTGTTTAAGATTATTCACTTTTGTTTGAATTCTTGATTCCCAACATGCAGGAGCACCACCCCAGTCTGAGTAGTTTGGCATCTGTGACTATAATAATATGTTTTTTTTTATGCTGTGTGTATATCAAAAAAGAATTTGTTCCTATAATTTTAACAAAATGCGATACATCTTGGAAAGAATTTGTTCCGAGGGTCTGGGATTTATTGTTAAATTTTAGCTTGCAAAAGCCATTTTGTTCCTTGTTTAGGCAAGGTGAATGGCATTTTGTTTTCGGCATTGGCTTCTTTTCCTTGTCTTTCATGTAGATTCAAGTTGCAGTGGTGCACAATCTTTTTCTCTTGAAAATTATAATATCCGAAGTCCCTCATTTTCCAATACCGATTTCCTTTTTCTGTTAATGCAGACTTCAGCTCAGAACAACCAATGGTTCTCTCTGTGGAAAATCAGCTCTAAATTATCTGTTGAAAATCTACATTTTGTTGGTTTGAGTAAGTCATTTTACAAATTGTGAAATTGGACAAAAGATTCAAACGTAGTTGAAATATGGGTTATCTATGTGATTTCTGTGGGAAACAAAGAGCATTTGTATATTGTAGCTCAGATGCAGCAAGCTTATGTTTGTCCTGTGACCGCAATGTCCATTCAGCAAATGCTCTCTCAAGACGTCATCAACGTGCACTCTTGTGTGAGAGATGCAACTCTCAACCGGCTTTTATCCGATGTTTTGAGGAGAGGATGTCTCTTTGTCAGAATTGTGATTGGGTGGGGCATCCGAGCTCAAATGAAAGTCCTGAGCACAAGAGACAAGTGGTTAATTGTTACTCTGGCTGCCCTTCAGCTGCTGAACTTTCTTCAGTCTGGTCATTTCTTCTAGATTTCTCTCCGGTCGTAAATTTCACTTGTGAGCAGGGAATGGGTTCAATGATCATAAGTGATAATGGACCGAGGAATTGTGAAGGCCTCAAAGGAAAGAACGTCACTCAAAATGCAACCGTTGCAGTCAAAGCGAGTGACTATAGTAATATGGCTGTGGATAAACCAAATGTTCGGATGAAATCACTAACACCTTTGATTGATCCCAAGCTGAACAATGCAGAACAGCTGGTTGAGCCAACTTCAGCTAATCCTAAGGTAGATAATTTTTCGTAACATTTATTTTGGAGAGAGAGAGAGAGAGAATCTCAATAGAATATAAAAGGAATTTATCCTCTTCTTTTTTGGTCCATTGTTTCCATTGATTTTTATGTCATCTGACATACTTTCCTTGGATGTTAGAAAATTAGATATCTAGTGTTATGTCTTCTCATGTGTCCTATATGTTGGCTGCTATACTTGAACAAATGTTGTGTTTATACCTTTCCCTGATTTGAAACTATCTATGCAAACTTATTCTTTGTATTACTTCTTCCCCTAGTTTCTAGTGCCTGGTAGACCACTTAGGTGCTTTAAGAACAATAAAAAGGAAACCCTTGTTGAGGATCAAACTGAAATATATATAAATAAAAAAGAGAAAGCCAAATTATGATTTCTTAAACAACATTGGTACTGGGTTTATTTCCTTACGAATGATCTTACGTATGTTGCTTCTTCTATGGTTTTGTTGCATGAAGTTTGAGAAGATTGATGTTAAATATTCACTGAAGATCCAACTTTTTTGAGTTAATATTCTCAAGTACTCAGGCTGCATGTTGAGCCTTGCTATCTGCGCAACTTCTTCCAGAAAGGAAAAATATGACTATTTTTTAAATAGCATCCATTCACAAAATATGTCCTTTCTATTTTACAAGAAGCACTATAAAGTCTTCAATTGCTAATTTGCAGGTTTTCTTCTCTGGAACAGAAGGAACTGGTTTATGTGGAGATGATAAATTCTATGATGATTTTATTATGAATGAAATTGACTTAAATATTGAGAACTATGAAGAACTCTTTGGTGTAGCTCTTAATAATCATGAACAGCTTTTTGATGATGATGGGATTGACGGATTATTTGGGATGAGGGACATGTCTGGTGCTAATTCCAACTGTCATGGTGCCTATGCTGCTGAGGTAATTCTTTATACTGCGACTGCTTTAAACTATCGAATTTCTATTGCTGCGTATGACCTACCTCACATTTCTTTAGTTATATAAAACGTTTTCTAATTACTAAGATGCTGATTTTTTTGTTAATTGTTTTAGATATTGAAGTTCAATTATCCATAAGGAAAGATGAGTTGAACAGAGTGTAATGTATAGGATTAGAATTGTTAGGAAGAAAGAGAGAAATCCTACGGATCTCTATTTAATGGGAAGTCCCCTATTGAGTTAAAAGGTAAGTTCTACATGGTCATTAAAGCAGCTATGATTTATGGTCTTAACTATTAAGTGCTGGACTGTTGAAGGACAAAATGTGTATGACGTGAACTATCAAAACACTTGGATGATAATCTAGTGCTGAATTGAATCCAGTGGTGGGGAAAGAGAATTTATGAAAACAATCAGGAGTTTGATTGATACAGCTTAGTTTTTTTATTATAGTTCTTTTAACATGTATGCTAGACGATGCTTCTTTATAATTAGATCATTAATAGCCAAATGCAAATTAATTATGCGACTAAATAACAGATTGGTAGAACTGGTGTATGAAATTGGCAAACATAATAGAAAACAGGAAAACAGTTCTGGTGTTTTGTGCTTATTTATCTACTCTAGAATTTCTAGATATCAGTAGAGGAGCACCTCTTAAAGACGAGGATCCATTTTACACAGATGGATGGTTCTTGCTGATGCCATTATTGGTTCCAAGAGCCAGTAATAACCTTTAGTGTGGCAACAGTCACTGAAGACAGGTTGAAGTCAATCTTTCATAACTCATTGAAGTCAACTAGTATGACCAAGTATTTCTTTCAAGTGATCGTATAAAAAGTTATCTTCTTAGATATTTATATGTTAGGCAACAAATTTGGCATTCACTGTGCAGTAACTGATGATATTGCCTGAGATGGGTTTTAAGGCTGCTTTATTTGTGGTTTGTGTGACCTTCAGGACATGGATTTTTATTCAAATTTATCAACATAGTTGGACAACAATCGATGAGAAACTATAGGAAAAATTCTGTTACATTATATGATGGAAAGGAAATTACTGGTGGGCTCGACAGAAAAAATATCAGTGCGAGTTCATATGAAGTCAAGATTGTCTAACGTGAGTGTGGGTTTTACTCAGATCCGATTGATAGCTTCACTGTCAAATCATTTACTTTACTACTCAAAACAATATAGCTGGTTCATTTTATTGGACATAGATGGGACTATAGCCTGTTGAAGATGCTTTCCTTCCTTTCTGGGAGCTGCTTGTTGAGGCCGTATTGACAGGTACTTGCAATGCAAGATTGTATATTGTGGGGCCCTCGGGATCGAACTTGGGTTCTTTGGTTAGATAGCTTCTAGGATTTCGTTTGTTCTCTGTCTAATTGTTCAATTTCACTATTTGGAAAGATTAGCTGAAGTTGGCATTGGAAAAAAACTTTTATCAACAGTTCTTCTGAAGACTGTTTTCTTTTCTTGAAAAGCTGTACTGTGAGGGTATGTTCAATTGGTGATAATCTAAGGAAAATGATTTTTGAATCATTCATATTCTCGCTGTGGAACATAGACATAGACAGCATTAATCACTCACTACAACGTAGGGTGGCTAGATACTTACAATCTTTGCATCAGTCGGATATTGTGGGGTATGGTAATACCATGTACAAAGATAAATTTTCTACTAAGTTATCCTTGCATGAAGTAGGAGAAGGGACAGAAATCTCAGAATTCACCATATTATGTTTCTTCTGGATGCTATGAAATAAGAGGAATAGGAGAGAATTTGAAGAGGTTCCACAATCAATATGAAGTCTCAAAGGCTGTTTTTTTAATTTTTTCTTGTCTCATTTTTCTGAACTCTAGAGACTTCTTCCATTTTTTGACTGAATTCAGGAAAACGTGACATAATTTATCAAGGGGCGAATCATTTGCTCAAAGCCCATGCACGTTACTCCCCTTGGTGCTCCATTGCTTTACTTGTAAATAAAGATAAATAAGTTGAGATAGAATGTCTTAAGCGTGTATGTCTAGGTTTTCTTAATTTTTCAAATGATTATGCACCAGAAGATATTGTTTATATCCGTCAAGACTCATATACACTTTCTTGATTGTCTTGCTGGCTACTTTTTTCCCTCGAATATTGTTAAATCACTGACAATCATTTTTAATCATCTGCATTGAGCATTACCCAGTAAAATTAGGTTGTGTGAAGCAAGAGCAAAGCTAAACAGAAGAAAATACAATTAGAAGAAATTTGAGAAACAAAGATCACACATAGATCTTGGATGTGTTGTTGGCTCTGCTTCGATGATGTCTGAGTGAAAAGTTCAATTAGGTTTCACCTTGGTACCCTGGGCAAGTGCCTCGAATTTTTTCTGGTGTTCCGCTACCTTGCAAGTTGCAAACACTGCTCTTGGGTGAAAAAAATGAAAAGGGGGACATGAACTAAACTTGTATTGGAACATGGTAGAATAGGGATATGCATTATCGGAAAGCTTCACTCAAACGAAATTTAGTTGTACTTTGCTATGAAAAAGTGTTCTGCAGCAGTCACTTGTAGAGATGTTAATGCGTCCTATTTTTAATTGCAGAGATTTGATTTTGGAACTTTCTATACATGTTGCGGTGGATAGAACGGAGTGGCGATAAAAGATACATGTAGACAAACCCAGGTTTACTAGGAGGAAGGCTTAGTTTCTTGCTTTTGTTACCAAGGAATAAATCTTAATGAAAATGCAATAACATTGCATATCATTAATATTTAGTCAACCATAATACTTGGACAAGTATACCTCTTCTATAGATTTAGGGGAAAAGCTTCTCATGCTTCATGTTTTAGCTGTTGTGGGTGCATGTCCAAGGGGATGATAGGCTTATTTAGACGTGTTAATGAATAGAACAAAAAATTAGATATGTCGGGCAACAGATTTTCTTATGAATCGAATTCTTTTCTATGCACAACTATGCTGTGTGGTTCTTGTGAACAGCTGACATTAATTTGAATTTTGTGAAGTATCCTGATATTTGTATTTTCTTTAGGTTCAAATATTTGACGTCCAGTGTTCATTTTGATGACTACATCAGTAATAGTAGTTGTTTTTCTTAATCATCTCTTCTAAAAGTTTAAACTGTTAGAGAGGATCTACATATATTCATTCAAATCGTGCCTTCCCCACGAATATTTTATTGTATGCGGGCCCTCCTCCATGTGAGGGGGGTGTAAGGCTATGTGTACATCATTATGTACACATAGCATGATCCTAATTAAAAATGTTATTCGTGAACATTTTTGGGTTTGACTGAAATGTCTAACACCTTAATTTTGCTCTTAATAGGGGTCATCTGCTGCAGTGGCAAATGTGGCACAACCAACATGCAGCAATGCAGCATCTGCAGATTCAATTATAAGCTGTAGGACAGATTCAAATTTATGTTTTACGAGACAATTTTCTGGCCTCAATGTAGATAGTAGTGCTGGCGATCATCAAGATTGCGGACCTTCTTCTATGCTTCTCATGGGTGAGCCACCATGGTGTTCTCCAGGTCCTGAAAGTTCTACACCTTCTATCAGGAATGACGCAGTTATGCGTTATAAAGAGAAGAAAAAGACACGAAAGTAAGATTTTATTTGATTTTTCTTACTTTTCATACGTTGAAGGTGAACTTATTGGAGATGATATTGATTAGTATTGAATCATTTGAATCATATCCTATTAACCGGTTTACAATGTGAGATTTATCTTCGACTTGTACATCACACATCACGATTGTAATGTGAAAAATTGGGACACGCCAATATTCCCCCCTCAGTGCCAAGTGCCAAGGCTGGAAACACTCCCCCTCAGCGCTAAGGCTGACGTCACTGCCCCTTGACACATGTTTAGAGAAACAAAGCAAACCTGTATATGACATACACCCACTTTGACACTATGTAAGAAAAACCAATGTTCTAAAAGGCGTGAAAAGGCATTGGCTAGGCATGAGGCGTTTTCAAAGAGCCTCGCATTAGGGCAAGCCGTGGAAAAAGGTGGTCAAGAACTCTTTTGACTGCCTAATGCAGGCTTAGGCTCCAAAAGGCGTGCACCCTTTTTATAAAAAAAAATATTTTTTATTTTTATTTTTTTCAATTTTTTTGGAGCCATTTCTTGGACCTAATGGCTAATGTGCGTCATTAGTGCCAACGATTTCTTCACCTAATTTACCTTAAAAGGGGTCTTGTGCTTTAAATTTTAAATTTTCTAATTTTTGAAAACTTACAAATTGTCTAGTTGTAGGAATTATTACGTGATTATACTATTTATAATTTTAGTTGTTTCGTATACATTATTTTATTTATTTATTTATTTAATGGTCATAAAATAAATAAATTAATATTAAAAATAAGAAACTACCTTTTTCTGCCTAGCCTCCTAGTAAGGCCCGAGGCTTGATCTCGTCATCTTTCCACTCTGTACACCTTTTAGAACACTTGGAAAATAGTTATGTGTTGAATGTCTTTATTTCTCTAATGAGAGATACTACACTAATAGAGCATTGGATTCATCTATTTAGAATGCTAAACTAACAAGGATATATAGTCCATATTTGGCCCCATTTTCTAAAACTTATTTTAACCATACATTTTATGAGACCCGCAATTTTTATCAACTTCTCAACCATTCGTTTCATCAATTTTTATCAAAATCAACTAAAAATATAATTTTTATCTAAACCACACGGGCAAAGCTAATAAGACAATAAACTGACAATGATGCAATGATTACTATAAGATCATGTTTCAATTCTGTACTAATGATATTTATCTCCAATTGAACTATGGGTTGTTTCTATTTGTTGACCTAACCACATGAATGTATTCCGAGATTGCCATGCATTTGGGACATCGGATCTCTTTCCAAGTAACTTATTAGATAGTTATAAATCTTATTTCTTCTAGGTAAAAAATGTTGTTTTTTTCCAGTATGCGATGGGGGGGTTTAAGCTCATGTACAGCAGGCGTTAAGTAACTCCACTTATCGGTTTCAACTTCTTCCTAGGACTTGAAGTTTTTATGATTTCTTCTAAACTGTCTTTTGAATTTGACCGTGTAACAGATTTGAGAAGAAAGTAAGGTATGCATCTAGAAAGGTAAGAGCAGATGTAAGAAGACGCGTGAAGGGGCGTTTTGTCAAGGCTGGTGAAGCATACGATTATGATCCACAGATCAAAACTTTAAGTTTCTGATTCAATCTTAATGGTTATTCAATACTGAGAAGGGATCGATCAATTGCAGTTGGGGATTGCAAAAGGACGAGAAGGATTATTTCCTGTGCAATGACAAATCATATCGTTGTGTACTTGTGTTGCAGGGATATTGTTTTGCACAAACACACTCACTCGGCAGGTTGGTTACAGGAAGAATGATTTCCCGACTACATTTGACTACAGTGTATTGATTGTCATTCTCTTGACAAGAATAGCCCGACCCCCTAATGTGTTAGTCTACACTGTCAGCCGTCTACTCTATAGAGGAAAATGCAAACAGTCTGAAGCTGCAGTTGTGCTCGGTTCGCCACATCAAATGATTCTGTTACTTTTTGCTTCATTAGCATTCCTAACTTGGTGATCTTATCTATGGTAAGATGGCAAACTATTAAAAGGTCAGGTAGTCAATCTACTGTTGGGGATACATTTATTAGAGAAGCTTGTTACTTTAAATATATTTGTTTTATTTATTTTATGGGATGACAGTGTATTGCATAAGTCATCCAATACAGTTGAGGGTGATTCTAAATATAAGTAGAAATGCACATTGAGATTGGTTAAAAATAAATCACTTGTTGAATTCTTTCTTGGATCGCTGTGTGACAGCAAGTGCTTGTTAAACTCTACATAAAAGGTACTCTCAAAATGTTATCCTATGCAAAATCTTTGTTAGCTGTCATATCCATTCCAACATATCAATCATTCTCGTGTTGTCTTCTCTCCCATTTTGCTCTATTTTTTGAGAAGGGAATTTACGTCTTTATGCCAAAAATTACATGAACACATACTAACGTTTAAAAATTACATAAATACGGACGAACACTACAACAAATGATTTTTTTTTTTTTTGCAGCAATAAGGCGATGATCTAACCACCCCAAGCGCCACGAAGGACTATCCAAAAAAATAAAGAATCAAAGTTCGTTTCCAAACGCTCAAAATAATGTCAAACTGTGAGCCAATTGAACACCTTTTTCATCCTTTGATCTTGATGAATTTAGTCCTTTCAGTGCATTTTGAGCCTTGTTTACCTGTGTAATATACCAACAATAAGTTCAAAATTTAGCAAATTGGGTGCTGAAAAAAGGGCCATTCTGAAGAAGGCGTATCAACTTGCAGCATTAAACAACGTAGACAACGGAAAATCCAGCAATGTACATGGTCCAGGGGCGGACCTACATGACCTAATTTTTTATTTTGTTTTAATTTTTCTCAAATATATTTTACATCAAAATGAACTAAAAAACATAAAAATAAATTTATGGGTCTTGTAAAAACCTAGAAAAGGCACCATATTTTTCTTAATCATTAACACAGACAATTTGCCGCTTTTGTTGAAGAATGATAAATACATATAAAGAGGATTTATATGTATGCAAAAGGACAGACATGATGTTGTGGAAACTTACCAGCTATCGATGTATGTGAGCACTGATTTTTTCTACAGAATTTTCATCAGAAATTTGAATTTTCCACCCCATGTGATTAAAAAATTGATTTTTCTACTCACCCACACCCGCTATTGTTTATATCCTGTATGGGTACAGGAATACCCATAGCAGAACTCTATTTGTTTAGGAAAGTTTGTTCAAGATCCTATTATCATTCATAAATTGGGACTACAACTCGATCGATAAAGATTTTTTTACGGTTCATTGGCGCAATATCCCCACCTTTTGAAATTAGCGAAAAACATCCCTATATAAAGTATTAAATGCGGAAGACAACATTTGAGATGAGAAAAACCCCTTGTGTGAACTTTGAAGTGCGATTCACCTCTTAATTGTCCAATTTAATTAGTTTAGATGTTAAAAATTTCCAAAATTAAAAATGAATACTTGCAGGTGTGGTCCCAAACTTTTTTTTTTTTTTTTGCAAATTACGTCTAAAATTATTATTTTTACCACCCAGAATTCCGAACCTTTGAAACTCCCCAAACACAGACAAATTAACTAATTTGCAAACAATTTCACGGCGAAATTGCAACAAGAAAATGCAAAGGAGAGCAAAATAGATAATAGAATGAACCAGTATGGATACTCCTCTAGTCTGGAAGTTGCCGAACTCCACGAACCGGTTCCGACCCGGCATCTGAATCAGAAGATCCGGAGCCAACAGAATGAACAGCACCATAGGTTTTTAGTTTTTTTTTGTCCAGGTTTTTTTAG
>CAIGRT010049052.1:0-23613 GCA_903798405.1 Fraxinus platypoda | reverse complement strand
AGGTTTTAAAAAGTTGGTGTTATAGTTGCAATTAATTCTTTAGTTTTTCCTTTCTTGTTGTTTTACTTGAATGAGGGGTAAAATCGTCCAAAAGAGGTGAAAATGACGTCCGGCGCACAAAACCATTGAAGGGAATGGCATAAATGTCAAGAAATGAAAGGTATTAACGGTTTTCGAAATCAACCCCAAAGATAGGGACGTTTTGTGCTAATTAGCCTATTTTTCGAGTTTAACAATTTATAGCTTCTAAAACGATCCAAATAAAAGATTAGAAGATCACGAAGCGTGGACGAGGATTCTAATTTACCTCAAATCAATTTCAGAAAAACCTAAAGAATTGTGCGTCCACCATTTGCTTCCAGTTGTACTCAGGTCAATTTTTTTTTTAATATACACAAAAGTATGTTTGGCCCAGCTTAAAAAAAGTTTTCTAGTGAGGCTATATTTTGCTTATTTTATAAACTTTTTATAAATTCTCAAACCACTTTTTATTAATATGTTTTGAAAGATGCACAAGTAATATTCACTACTCATTTTTATTCATTTATAATTAGAATTAGAATTCTTTCACTTTCTAAACTTGCGTAAATTTTAGAATCAAGAATTATTTGGTTTTAAAAATTTGGGGTTGTAGTTGCAATTAAATCTTTAGTTTTTCTTTTCTTTTCTTTTTGTTTTACTTGAATGAGAGGTAAAATCGTCCAAAAGAGGTGAAAATGACGTCCAGCGCACAAAACCATTGAAGGGAAGGGTATAAATGCCAATAAATGAAAGGTATTGACGGTTTCCGAAATCAACCCCAAAGGTATGGACGTTTTGTGCTAATTAGCCTATTTTTCGAGTTTAACCATTTATAGCTTCTAAAACGATCCAAATAAAAGATTAGAAGATCACGAAGCGTGGACGAGGATTCTAATTTACCTCAATCAATTTCAGAAAAACCTAAAGAATTATGCGTCCACCATTTGAGTCAAGTTGTACTCAGGTCAATTTTTTTTTTTAATATACACAAAAGTATGTTTGGCCCAGCTTAAAAAAAGTTTTCTAGTGAGGCTATATTTTGCTTATTTTATAAACTTTTTATAAATTCTCAAACCACGTTTTATTAATATGTTTTGAAAGATGCACAAGTAATATTCACTTATTCATTTTTATTCATTTATAATTAGAATTAGAATTCTTTCACTTTCTAAACTTGTGTAAATTTTAGAATCAAGAATTATTTTATTGATCAAAATTAGAGAGTAAATTAGTTATTTTTAAAAATTATTTTCAAAATATCATATTTTTAAAATAAATGATATTTTGAATCGCTCGAAATTAAATGTTTTTGAATTTTAATTTCATTATCTTAGCCTCTGTTTGGAAAGAATTTACAAATAATTTATTTTAAAAATAAATAAAATAAGTGATTGACGAGTAAAAAATACTTATAAATTATAATTTTAAAATAATTTATAAATTAGACAATAATCATAAAATAAAACATTATTTAAATCACAACGGATAGAGCCGTTGGGAGTTCAATCCTTTTTAATAAGACAAAAAAATATCTTTGACCGTTTGGATCCAACACTTAAAATATAGAACCCGACCCAAAAAACCAACCATACAATACCAAGGAAATTTCATAAGAACCCTAATACCATTCCCAAATTGTCTCTCCCCCGCTCAAAATCAATTCAATAATGGGAAACACTGAGAAATTGATGAATCAGATCATGGAACTGAAATTCACCATCAAAAGCCTCCAGCGCCAGGCCCGGAAATGCGAAAAGGATGAAAAATCCGAAAAATTGAAGGTCAAAAAAGCCATTGAGAAGGGCAATATGGACGGCGCCAGAATCTACGCCGAGAACGCCATCCGGAAGCGCAGTGAACAGATGAATTATCTCCGGCTGTCCTCCCGTCTTGATGCCGTGGTGTCGCGGCTCGACACGCAGGCTAAGATGACCACAATCACCAAGTCCATGGGAAATATCGTCAAATCACTCGAGTCGACCCTCGCAACTGGGAATTTGCAGAAGATGTCGGAAACTATGGATCAGTTTGAAAAGCAGTTTGTTAATATGGAGGTGCAGGCGGAATTTATGGAGAGTTCGATGGCCGGAAGCACCTCGCTGTCGACTCCTGAAGGGGAGGTTAACAGTCTTATGCAGCAGGTGGCGGATGATTACGGGCTTGAGGTGTCGGTCGGCCTCCCCCAGCCGGCCGCTCATGCTGTCTCGGTGAAGAACGGTGAGAAGGCGGAGGAGGATAACCTTTCTAAGCGTCTCGAAGAGCTCAAGGCCCGTGGATAGATTTTTTATATATTCAGGGATTTGGAGATGATGGGTATATGGTGATTTGCTTTTACTAATTACTGCTATTAGTCTTATTTCTACCAAATATTGCGTCACGGCACGATTTATGTTTAAATTTGACGCATGTTTCTGCTTTTTCTGTATGCCCTGGTGTTTCATAATATTTCTACTGTTCTTGGACTTGTTGTGAATTTATATGTTTTGTTTATTAATAGAAGAATACTGTTGCATTTTAATTAATTGGGGGACTTGCTTTTTCCATTCCAATTAACTGCCATGCTCGATAACATGAATATTTGGCACAATTGATAATTGCTGACTGAAGAAGACCTAGTGATTTCTATTATTAGTAAGTAGTTTTTTGGTAATTATGGTATCATTGGGTTGGCTCCATAGTCATATTCAGAAACGCAAAAAAAGATTATCTATAAGCTTGTTATGATTATGCATATGCGTTAAGTTTATTCCTTCATTTGTTTAGGTGATTGTATTTTTAAGAAAACTATGATGTTATGCTGAAGGTTATATGTAGATTCCTGAAAGTATTTAGCAACTTGGCTGATTTTTGGGGGAGCAAAAATGCACTGGCTACCTCATACATGAGGAAGACAGTAAGATTGATGGATGAAGCATCCACAAGGGTAGTAACAAATGGATGACCATCCCCCACCCAGCCACCCCCCACAACAAAAAACCCAAGTGTTTAGTTCAATTCTGCTCCCCACTACACCCTCTTCATGACCAAGTTGACCTTAGTCTCTCCATAGCCAACAATATTGACCCCCTTCATTAGGAATTCACTAGTGATTTTCACTGCCATGGTCAATGCCACCAATGAGTGAGAGCACCCTGTAGAATAGGTTAGATGAGGGAAAGAGAGACCAAATTGACATAGCCTTTTGTGGTCTGTGGAAGATCTGATTGTGCATTGGGTCTTCTAGTAGATGATTGGTTGAATCATGTAGGCAACTTCCTATTTACTTAGTATAAGGCTTATGTTGTTATTTCTCCAAGTTTTACCTCTTGATCTTCAACCAATGCAGCCAAAGCAACTTTCAATGTAGCTCCAAGTCACAAGAGTTGCACTAGCACTACACTGTACCTAAGCACCATAAGCCAAGCATCATTTTCTCTAGCTTCGTCTGATGGGCTATTGGCTGTTGATCAAGAAATCAAATTACAGTTACTGATGTTATAAATTCTATGGTTCAGCAAAAAAGGAAATGTAAAATAAAACAGGGTCGTAAATCTGTTTGTTGAGTGAGATTGAGTCGATGAATTAGATAGAAGGGAAGGAGTGTTAGCTGGCGAGAAATATGTACACATGGTCTTTTGTCATTGTTCCCAGTGGAGGTTGTAGCAATCGACCCTACAATTTTTAGCCGGAAGTTTTATCGATATCTGCACGCCAATGCACAATTTTGCAATTCCTTGACATTTTTGTGATTGTCAAGTATCATGTGAAAAACATGTTTCTTCTGTAGTTTGTTGATTGATATACCTCTCAGAGTTTTCTTTTTATTGGTCTAAACTATAATCCTTGTTATTATCTTCAAGCAAGCAAGAAAAACCATGTCTGTATCTTAGCCTTCCCCAACATCTATGGAGTGAGAGACACAGCTATATAGGAGCAGTGCTGGAGTTGGCAGCCAGATTTGGTCTATTTTGTTCATTTTGTTCATATCCATCCTTCTATCATTCTTTGTCGTTTTAAAATTTTATCTGCAGCTCTTCTTGAATACGTGATGCCAAAGCTTTGTGCTTGTGCAACTTCATTCAGAACATCAATGCTTTTGACGAAGCCCAAGATAAATTAGCTCATGTTCATGATTTGATCATATTTGGTTGTGCTTAAAAGTCAAAACTTACTTCTCAAGTTATTTTTGCCGATATAATTTGTAAAGTTACTAACAATACTTCCTTTCTGTGGATAGTAACTTTTAAGCCTCAGCCTATTTGCTCCGTTTTGGAAAATCAACTAGCTCTGTGACCGTTAATATGCTTGGAAAGTTCTGTTCGTCCTTGCTTGTTGCTGAATGCGTTGTGGTCTAATCTGCACGTCTGATTATGTATTATAGCAAGTGTGGTGTGGTATTGGCCACTTGTATATTGTTAGATACCAGTGTTTTGAGACCTCGGAGCTGGTTTTTTATAGGCATTTGCTGATGAATTATGTTGTCATAATACTAAAAGCTGAAAAAGGAAGACATAGATCACCCCACTTCTTAAGATGGTGGTATTTTAGGGTTGTGCTATGTGTACACAATGGAGTACACAAAGTTTTACACCTCACTCACATGGAGGGGGGCTCGCACACAATAAAATATTTGTGGGCCCCCCTTCATGTGAGGGGGTGTAAAACTTTGTGTACACCACAAGGTNGGGGGTGTAAAACTTTGTGTACACCACAAGGTATACACATAGCATTTTCCGGTATTTTATTAGCCTCGACTAAAATGTTGAACAAAAATATTGCTATTGATTAAGAAAATGGCACATAAATATTAAAAAATGTCTTCAGAGATGACAAAAATACAACCATATCATGAATAAATTACCAAAGAGAAGCGGTAAAACCTATAGACCCTTTCCCGACCCGTTAGTACATTGGAGATGTGAAGCTAGGATCTTCATACACGTGTTCTCTTTAAGCTCATTGGATATAGGGTAATGTGTACCCTTGTCTAATCTAAATAGTGTTTTGCCCCAAGTACAGAGCAAAACCTACAAGAGCCTGCCAGGTTACTCACACTGGCGGGCCCCACATGTTTAAAAAAAAAAAAAATACACCCCCCCCCCCCACATGTACAGTGANAGCTCATTGGATATAGGGTAATGTGTACCCTTGTCTAATCTAAATAGTGTTTTGCCCCAAGTACAGAGCAAAACCTACAAGAGCCTGCCAGGTTACTCACACTGGCGGGCCCCACATGTTTAAAAAAAAAAAAAAATACACCCCCCATCCCCCCTCTATTAGTGGCCTGGCAGTGAACCGACCCCCCGCCCCCTCCCCCGGCGTACGTTTATCGTTGCTCATCTAAATGACATAGAATGAATTTAGTAAGTGGTCGTCTCTCTTAAGTGTAGAGTAGTAGTTAGGACAGGAGTATGGGGTTGAGAGCGGCCTTAAATATTTCAATAATTTACATGTACATCATATTTTACATCAAGTTTGACATCGTATGAACTGACAAATTTTTATATATTGATTTTAACAATATTTTTCTCAATTAATGGCTAGATTTTCGACACAAACAGAATGTCAAAAATGGTATCAACCACAAGTGTACAAGAATCATAATTCTAAATATTTTGAAGGTCCGTACTAGCCCCAAGAAGGGGCCGATATGACTAGTCAACTTCGAGTCACCATATGACCAATTGAGGTTACCTTACTCCTTGTCCAAAATTATATCTTCTAATATGATATTCGATTGTTGGCTCGTCCCAAAAGCATTCTCCAATTCTATTCACTTTTATTTTGAATTGAATTTTTTTCACTTGACTATTAAATCAAAGCATAACAAGTACTCTTATCTGTTTCAAAGCATTAAGCATATATACATTGACTTAGAGACGGACTTCATTAAATTAATGAACAAACCTTTTTTAAACTTGAAATTTTATTTTATAAACTGGATTTTTTTTATATTATTTGTTTTTGTAGTTTGACTCGTTCTTCTCCATTATATTCCACATTTAACATTTAATGGTCAAAATGACGGTTTCTATCACGGAAGGATTGTGCTTGAAATCTCGGGGTGCTAGAACATAAAAACTCAGGATCTCATCGTCACAAAGTTCGAAAGTTAGAGACCTTACTGCAATTTAATCTTAACCATTTTCTAAAATTTCTTAGTAACCCCCGTTTGACAACCATTATTTAAGAACTCTTTAATTCTCATAATCATTTTCAATCACACATTTATATAATAAAATATTTTTCACGTAAATTCAAAAAAATTTCCTATTTTTTAATCACGCATTCTCCAAAAAATTATGGCATGTTCTTTTTACCATTTTTAAGCCGTTTTCTGTTTTCTTTCATATTTTCGAAAACGCTTTTTTGAAAACAAGTTAAAAATTTACAAAGAAAACCCAAAATGACAAATTTGTCGTTTTTGGTGTTTTCAGTTATAATCAAGTAAAAATTTTCAAAATGCGTTTTGGGTGTTCAAAACAATTTTTCAAAATGCCAAAAAAAACACATTTTCAACAATCTCAAAATGAACACTCAAAACACAAAATCCAAAATGAATTCAAAACTCAAAATACAAAATTGAAACACAAAGAGAACAACCCCTAATTGCCTAGAACTTGTTTTCCAGAGAATTGTTTTTTCAACAATATCAAAATGGACACTCAAAACCCAAAGTGAATTCAAAACTCAAAACACAAAACACAAAGAGAACGGTCTCTTATTATTCAAAACTCTATTTTCTCAAAATAATGGCCATCAAACGGGGACTAAGTTCGACTAAAGCTTGATAAAATTTGTACAGCTTGACCGACAACAGTCCTTTACAAACTCAAGACACGATACACATAATCAAACCATGTATCACTATTATCAAGCTCTCGAGAACTTAGATCTTACATCGAAGAGTCCTTGTGCACTATGCCCATTCTTATGGACTCGTTGTATGTGATGTCGCTGTTATTCAAAACCACGAAAAACGTACACAAAGTTCAAAATGAGTTGAGTAAATAATAAATTGATTTTAAGTTGGTAGGTGGGACAAATAATCCGATAAAGGCGGTTAAGATCTTGCTCCCCTTACCGCGTCGTTTGGTAGCAAATGTACGGGGATCATTACTCTGATTATTATGTCCAAACCCATGACCCAACACATTAATTCATGGGCCCACATTCTCACATCGTGATTGTGGGAGCACCTTTTAATTTCTTTACTAAAGAAAATTATCAAATAATTCAATAAAGTTTTTTGAATCAATAAATAAAGTAATTCACGAAAAATATATCTATAAAAGTAATTTGAAAAACTCCAACCCATTCTAAAAGTAAGTCACTCCATCTTACCTCATGAAAGGCGATGTCATGAAGATCTACTTGATGGAGGGCGGAGTGGAAGCAGAATGGAGAAAAGTCGTTGTGCCTTACTAATCGAAACGACAATGCTTCATCGCGAATGTCAAACATCGTAACTTAGCTCATCTGGATGACCAAGCTCCAAGAAGGTTTTTGATTAGCTTGGGTAAAAATTTCGAACTCTAAACAAGGTAGGGCAAAAAAATCAATTCTACCAAGAATCCTTTATCAAAAGCCTTGTTTTGGGTATAACAAGTTGTGTCGACCGTTGATTTGACACTTCACACGGTTTGGCTTTAATTGAGCGATTTCATCAATCCGAGAATCTTTGATAAAAACAAGAAAGCACATAGAAGAATTAAGGCAATGTAAGATCATGCCTAAAGGCACATAATGGTCATGAATTCCTCTCGGTATCCCATTTTCACCTTTTAGGTTGATTTGATTGAAATGAAAATTAGATTCATGCACCACGAGAAGTATTGCACATACTTTAACTGTAAAGATAGACTGATAGGTTCGATTGAATATTCTAAATTTATTTCATCATATATAAAAATCTAATAGATTAACATCTAAAAATATGTATGAACTTACAACTTTACGAGAAAAATTAGGTGAACTTGTCAATTTTACCGGTTCATTTTTTTATATTAAGATTTTCTCATTAAATTTTCGAATTCCGAAAAATTATTTTTCTTAGTCAATGCTCGAACCGATTTTTAAACATTGAAAAAATATACAAAATATATAATCTTATTCTTTTGTGGTCAATTCAACAAAAGTCAACACTAATTAGCCAGCTGATTTGGTAAAGAATCATCCCCAACCCATGCCACATTAATTGGCATGGTATCAAATACAAAGAAATGAGAAATGTGCAATTGGATGGTCAAAGCTATAGATAGAAAGTATTTGGTAATTCATTCCAAAAATTCATCCAAATTTGTGCATACGTAGCTTTCAAGTTTTAAAGAGTAGTACACACGCTAAGAAAACGAAATTTGGACCACCTTTTTTTATTTTTATTTATCTTTCTCGAAGTCATGTAAACAATGTGTCGTGGTGGACCCCAAATAATAGTAGTATTGGGGTTTAGAATTTAATGTATTTCGTATCAATCAATCTATTTTAGTTTCAAGAAATTTCTCTGAAACAACCTCCTCTTCGTAATCAAACCAGGGCAAGGGATATTTATTATTAGAGGAAGCTTGCTAACTTATGAAAGATTGCACAGTCTTTTCGCTCTTAGACCCTCAACTTATGAAATCGCTTAACCATTACGTCGATCAATTAAAAGTAGTAGTGAGGCATTTGTTAAGTCCAAATTATAATTGGCAATTTCTAAATTTGTAATTGACAATTTCGTTAGTCAAAATCAAGTCCCAGTTGAATTACATTAGGAGTTTATCGAATTGTAATCGAAATTAAAATATAAGTTATTGAGTCCTAATTAAAGTCAAAAGAGTTGGGGTTAGTAGTATAGTCCTTGAAAGAGTCAAAGATGTCCAAGAAAATCACATATAATCAAAGAAATGCAATTAGAAGTCCAAAAAGTGTCAAAGATTCGCACGAGTTATGTTCCAAATTCTCAGTCGCAACTTGCAAATCCTTTTTCACATAGAAAAAATTGAAATTTGGACAAGGCTATTTCTAAAAGAGTTGTAGTCCTTTGAGTTAGATTTCCAACGCATTTTGAATCACTTCAATCGGATATCGGGGGAGAAAATTATGATAAAAATACTGACGACTACTCAGCTGCTGGCCTCGAGCGACTAGTCGACGTCCAAGATTCTATTTTGTTTCAAACACTTGGTTTTTCAATCCATTTTCATCCCAAACAATTTTCCCTCTATATATTCTACCCTATGAACGTCCAAATGGTATTAAATCAGATTTATTTCATAGAGATCAATTCTTTGATGATCCAAAACATTCAATCTAAGATTCAACTACCATATATTACTTGATCTATAAATTCTTCCAAAACATATTTTGTTGATCAAGCCATATTATTTCATACAAAACCACAAGATCAAAATACACAAAATCTTTTGATCAAACAACAAACCATTTAATCCATCGAAGATAAATCGATACTAGGAATCGAGAGTAGTTGCAAAAATACAAATTCAAGAGGACTAAGGTGAGGTACCGGAACCGGGATCTGGCGTCAAATACACGCAGTCCGAAGGGTTAAGGTATAAACCAGGAGTCGAAATTTATTTTGAAGGAGCACACCTCCAGTAGGATCAAGAGATATTAAAATCTTGTTATGTAACCAAAAAAAAAAAAATCTTGTTCACTATGGGCGTGTTCGGTCGAGATTAAAATCGGATTAAAATTGAAAAACTAGCCGTTATTGTTGACTTTTATTAGACGAGTGAAATTCAATAACGACTATATTTTCAATTTTAATTGGATTTTAAACTTAGCCTCTATGTTTAGAACTCATTTGACAGAACTTTTTAAGAAGTTATAAGTTATTTCTAACAATAAAAAATTACTTTCGAGCGTGATAGGATGATTTTCTAAATATACTAGAAGATTTTTTAAGAAAAATTGATCTAAAATAATTTTCTCTAGGAAACCAGAAGTCTACCAAGTGGACCCTAAGTCCAATAACTAATAATACACTTTCAAATATTATATAGGAACTATTTGCATCAATTAACATCATGTTATAAAAAACATTACTATCATTAAGAACCAAAATGCTGTCCAAATAAATTTGAAAAATGACAATTAATTAGTAAGAAAAGACCAAAAAAAAAAAAAATTGCGTACGTATATATAAATTTCATTGTAAAAACTCGTAAACACAAATCTTAAACGTCAATATAACTTAAATTCTAGACGCAACCATACTCGATCAAACATGTCAACTGCAGAGTCAACGATATATATTCTTGCTTGTTTGTTTGGTAAGGTACCATGTCCCGCGCTAGACAACATTAAGATCGAAAAATTAAATTAAAATCATATTCATTATATTGTCAAATACTTTATACCAAACATTTGCTTCTCATTTTCTATTCTTTTTCAGTATTTAGTAGCTGTAGCTTAATTACCGAAAAGTAGAGCCTGGAGTGTACATAGCAAGATCTGCCCAGCCATTGCCACTATTCCAACTGGTAGTTTCATCATCGCCAACCTGCACGTCCAAGAATCCATCTGCAATATTGTTATTTCCACCCTCCAAGTCCAACCTCAATTGTGGATCCCCATTTTGGACCGGATCCTGACCTGTGAAGGTACCCGGTTCACAAACCGACACGTCCATCTGCAAATTTGTTTCATTTGAGTGGAGCCCATCAAGAAAATTACCAAATCGTCCACTACTAGACCCCAAAAATGAGCTGATATTCCCAAATTGCCCCTGGTAATTATCTGCCTTCAGAGGAAATGTTTCAGTATCTGTTCCACTGACACTAACCGGTGGTGCTGGTGAGACAGATGATGCAGAGGCGGGTCGTTTGGGGTGGTGGGCAGTGGGAGAAGAGGCGGCAGCCGAGGAGGAGGATGAGGAGCTCCGCTTGGTGTTCTTCCGGGAGCCGCCACCGACAGGGATGTTTCTAAGCACACCTCCTTTAGTCCAGTACCTTCTACAGCTCTTGCAAAAGTGGCGCGGCTGAGAGAGGTTGTAGTTATTGTAGTAGCAGAATTTGGTGTTTGTAGAATCGCACCTTGGACACTTCAATTGTTCTTGCTCAGGGAACTGTGGCTGTGGCTGTGGCTGTGGCTGTGACTGTGGCTGTCGCCGTGCGTGTATATATGTATATATAGACGGGTCTTGCATTTTACGTGATCTGATTATGGAGTGATCGAGGGCTTTGGAGTGTAATTTCGAGATTCAAAATCAAGAAAGACGAATCAAGAGAAAAATGATAGGAAACTGAAGACAATTCAGGTGCAAATTTGATGAAATGATTGATTTTCAGGTGTGTTTTCCTTTCCCATGGATGAAAAAATTTCAAGAACTAGAGAGAGGGATGGGGGGGTGGGGTAGGAATTTGAACTGTAATTTTCTCCTCTGCAAGTCCGCGTGGGGAAAGACGACCAATAAGACATACAGATATATAGAGAGAGAGGACGTGTCTCTCTCTTTCTCTCTCCATTCTCACTTCACAGCAGCTACGTGGAAATCTTGAGGAACGGGAAGCGGCAAAATTGCAGCTGTCGTCCTCTACTTTTACTTTCTTAAAATTTGTGCCTGTAATTTCTAATTGTTGACATCTTAATCTTTACCCTTCTCGTAAATTAGCACATATCATTTTCAGTGATAATGTTGTCGAAATTTACCAGTCATTTACGCAAGTGTCCCTCCCTCGTGTGGACACTGAATCGAGTGTCGAAAGAGAGATGCATTTGATTTAATCACCTGGAAAAGACACTACTAATTCTCCATCTAATTGGGCAACTAAAAAAATTATTTTTACTTTTACTTTACGATTATTGACATCTGTTCCAATTAAAGACTAATTTAGTCGAAGTTAAGGGCCTACCGAATAATTTGTGACAAGAATTAAGGTTTTTAAAATAAACAGACAAGATGTCAAATTGTTTCTTTGGCCTTAAACATGCAATGATCCGTACTCAAAATTAGGGGTAATTACCACGTGACGTTCCCACTTTTCACTGTGTAAAACGTTCTTACCTTTTATTTTTTTGATATTTTCATCCTTATTCCACATTTCACTACGTAAAAGACCCTTTTAATTTTCTTTTTCCTTTAGTTCTATTTCAACAGAAAGGTATATTCGTCATTTCACAATTTTTAATTGAGAAAATAGATGAAAATAACCTTTTACGCAATGAAATATGGAAATAAAGATCAAAATGCCAAAAAATGAAAGGTAAAAATGTTTTCCACAATAATAATGAAATGTACGAATGTTACGTACTAATTACCCCAAAATTAATCTTAAAATTCAAGTGTGAGGTAAAATTACTTAAGAATAATTAATATTCATATTTTATACATTAAAAACAATAAGTTACTCTAAAACAATAAATCTACTTCATTTCTTTTAAAAAAAATATCTACTAAAAATTTATTGGTAAAGTAAACGTTTTAAGTTTAGCCAAACATATATGCTTGTAGCCAAACAAACAAACACGTTCTGACATTCTAATTTCGGTAACTTATGATAAAACTCAAACAAACGCCAAGTCCTTGTTTGGCAAAGGTTTTGGAGATTATAATAAGCTAATGCTTCTCATTAAATGTTTGATTTAAAAGTGAATCAGAATTACGAGTTTAATCATGTGTTGTCTGTCAAAATTTTCTGTGCTTATAACATGATTGAACAACATTATAGCTTGGCTTGCATGCTTCAAGTCAAGCCAGCCAAGCCAAGTGGGTAAGGGCCATATCATCCTTAATCAGCAGTAAAAACAGCAGAAGCCGCCATATAAACTGATGAGGAGCGCCAAGCTCCTAACTAAGCTTACGTTGTAACGAAGCAGTGTATTAGTAAGCAGCATCATTGAGAGTCTGCAAGCGCAATCTCCGCCGTCCATGTGTGTATGAGCTTACGACAACCGTCAACTTGTCTATTACCGAGGAGGGTGTCGTAAGACAGGGTTGATTTTAAAGGTTGCCACAACACATGGCACCACCCCCCACAATCCCAAATTGCTTGAGTTGTAACAAGCTATTATTATGAACCAAGACGACCCTAACCAAACTAGCCACTCAATTTTTGTAGCACATGAGATGTTTTTGTTGCTAAAAAAAGAAAAAGAAAAAGATCATGCTTGATAATGAAGGAAGAGAAGAAAAGCTCGTTTAATAAACATTAGTCTTAACTTTCTTTAAACGTTCTTCTTATTGGACGAAATACTTTCAAAAAATTATCCAACGCGTTCAAAGATAATTTTAGTTTCAGAAGTAACTTTTGACTATTCAAAAATCATATCAAACTATAAGAGAAGTAGGTAGAACGCGCTATACCGTGTAGGACATATATAGGGTCTATTTACAGCCTTACAAGTTATACATCTCGAATGTATTATTGATCCAGTCTTAATTCAATATTGTTATAGGTGAAGCATATTCCCAAAGAGAGAGAGAGAGAGTCTTGTGATAGCATAGATTAACTGATGTTCAATTCAATTATAAGTCATGCGCGAGATTTTACTTCAGATTAGTCGTTTAGTTTTACTTCATCATCAGAAAAGGAAAAACGATGGGAACTAGGAGAGTACACGAATGAGCGGCCGAGCTTAAAATTTAAAAGTAAAAATAAAAATGAAATAAATATCTAGTTAAAGTTGAATGTCTTAAGTATGAAGTACTTGAACTATTACATAAATTGTTTTTTGTCTTGGCTTAACAAGGAAGAAAATTACAAGCATAATGATGCAAAAATGCGGGGGCCATAGAGGGAGTTGGGTCCTACCCACCTGGCCCGTCATCAGCATGCGAGTTTAGTGTGAATCGAAGTGATTTGAGTGAGTGAAGAATGACAAAATGGTGCAGTCACGTCATGTCCAAACCCCGCATGAAACACGGCATCCCTCACAAAATAAATAATGTGAACACAAATGCAGAATCTTGAATATAATCATCAATCAGGTACTGGGACCACGTGGCCTTGTACAACCATTATAACCCTTTAAACCATTCCTTCGAATAGAGAAAGAACGGTGTAATTTATCTTGTTTTCGAAAATGCACTTAGAACGGTTCATATTTAATAAAACAAATACATATAAATAGAAAGAAAATGCGTATATATATTTTTTTTAATCGAAGCATTATCATTAAGTAGAACAATCCACCCATATTCCGTCAGCTAAGTCAACAATAGCAAACAAAACTAGCTCGTGGACCATTTTGTTTTTCTCGCGGCAAACAAGCCACAACATCGACAATACAATCTCGTTATGTGCTAAACTAAATTTAAACGTCAAAGACTGGACCAGTCTCAAGTAGCTTAAGGTGTCATTAATGACAAAGACATCAACTTTGAGGTAACCTTCAATTGAAGCACAAAAAAGTTGATCTTACAAGAAATTTAATTTCAAAATACTAATTTTCAAAAGTACCCGATTTTAAGGGTATTTGTCTAAAGAGCCCCTTCTCAGGCAGGCTAAATCTATTCCGAGCCCAATAGCTTTTAAAGTTTCATTTCTTAAACTAAAAGCCCACATGATTATACATAGAACGTGGGCCAAGCTCACGGCACAGCCCATCGCGAGCTGCACCAATCTTTGCACATATCGGGCCAGAGCCCAATACATCTTAACACAGAATGCACGCAAAATATACAAATCTATCGAAGTCAAAAGTCTTGATTACTTTTACAAAAAAGAATACTTGACGAGAATTTTATAAACAAAAAGTAGACCAAAATCATCCTCCTACGAAGAGAGAACAAAGACACTATTCTACCTAAGAAAAGTTTATGAACTTAATGCCCCGCAAATTAGCAGCAGCAAGAAGATTTGAATTCAACTACAAAACCACGGGACAATATACGGCATCCTTCTTTGTTTGGAGGATGGTACAATCACATTCTTTCCTGGCTTCAACCCAACACTAAGAACAAAACACATCTTTCCTTTCGAGGAGATATGGAGAACAAATAAAAGAAATAGAGGGCGAAGCAGAAAAGTTAACCAACCAAAGAAAACCAACCTTCTGCCCGGGTACGAGCACTCAAAGAATGTGCTACAGGCTTATTTGATGAGCGAGAAATTGTGGAGCCTCAATTGCTTGCCAAAGAAGCGTTCTTATATAGCGACCCAAAATTTTTAACCAATTTGAGTACTGGCTTTTTATGCATAATACATATACAAGCTATTTGCAGCAGCACAGGCAATAGAGTTTTCAGTCGGGTGCCATGCCAGGTGAAGCAGTTTGGTAGTAGAATCAAATGAGTTTCCATTGGCATCAACTCCTGGACTTTCTGCACCTGCAGTAGAGAATCCAACGTTCATTGAGTGGAGAAAAGGAGGAAAAAAGAAAACACTAAAACTGGAATTGCTTTTGAGTGTCCGGTTGAACTAAAGAAGGCAATTGGTAGGTAAAGAGAAGGGGAAGAGGAAAAGAAGAATACCTCGCCTGACAGCACGAGTTATGCTGCTTAAGCCTCTCGAAGTCCTTGAAGGGGTCTGGGCTTGTCTTCTGAAAGGGAAATAAAACGGATTATGCTGTAACAATCACACTAACACGAGACTAATATGCCAAAATTGATCTTAAAAGGCTACCTTATTGGATTTTTGCTAGCTTCCAGAATAGTTGCTTCAGTACTCCCCGCATCACATCCAAACACGCGAAATAAATTGCTGAAATCATGTCAAGCCTTTCAATGAGATGCACAAAAATGAGAAAAAATGTGAATGGAGCAGACAAGAGAGACTCGATCATACCTGTAAGAACCAGTTGCTACTCGCTGACCATTACCGCTCAGGCAACATTCGAATTTGTCAAAAATGGAATCATTTTCATACAAATCACACAGCTAGACATCATCATATTACAAAGATGTCAGGTCCCTAGTACAACATATGCAGCAAAAACTCTGGAATACTTTCCGATAAACAAAGCTATTCACCTTGGGTCTCAGATGCTCATGAACCTGGAAGGTAGCCACTGGACCAGAATCCATATTAACATCCCATAACTGAAACCAAGACAGACTGGTAAGTGACAGACCTATACTGAAACCGTACAGAAAAATGAATACAAAGAATAGGTGTGTGCTCCAAATAAACTGATCTACAAATCTTCTTCTGCTGCAAGAAGCTATGGACTATGGCCAATAAGTGAAATATTCCATAATAAGTATTTCTGCTAGATTCTTTTATATCTTTAGAACCATGCTTGAGATCCCCATACATTTGCAATTCTAAATGAAACTTAATGAATGCCAAACTGCATAAATAGTTTCCACAACTGTCATTGTTCGCATAAACCCAGCAGGAAGCAAAACCAACCATGTCCAAATGACAAAACATAATCATTGAGAAAGATTACAGCATTAAAAACAAAATAGAGATCGAAGTGAGGAAATAAACTATAGAAGATTGAACACCTTAAGGTTCATGTAATCACGACTAAGTATGTGTCTTCCATCTTTTGCAAACTTGATATCTGAAATTGAAGCTATTATCTCGGTGAAAAATGATCTTGAACCAGGTGCCTCCTGTTCCTCAAATCTGAATATGAATGAAAAATCAATTCTCATGTAAAAAGAGCAGTAGAAAGTAACATGGTTAATTTTTATTTTTTTTGGAGAAAGCAAAATGACTTCGAGTTTCCAATACCACCAACTTTTGACTTCCCATTCTGGACGATTAATTAAGTTCAAATGTTATGCAGACAACATATAACAGAAATCAGAAGCAGAACACAAAAATAACCACAAATACGCTTACATTTTAGAATGTAAATCACACAATGCAGATTGCCGCAAATCAATGAGACGGATTGATCCTTTGGAACTGCTGTATGCTAATGTGTTACAGTGAGTAGGATGAAACTCTGCTGATGTTATCACCTCTGTAATAAGCAAAAGTAACCGATCAAGTGGAGAAGTTGGATGAGTATAAATTGATTTAACGCAGTAAGTTGCAACATGATCTCCTAGAATATTTTCATCATTTAAGATAGTATAATAAACTGAATACATTTCTTTTTATGAGATGTGATTTAGTTATGTAGATGGGCGAGTATTAATTACATAAATAACAATGGCAAAAGCTACGATTTAATGACTTAAGTTTACTGGTCCATTCCTGGTGTTCTTTGTCAAGAGAATTATCACAATCAAACATTTAAAGGGGATGAGAAATTGGCCTACACTAAATTGAGAAGGTACTCCGGAAGTTCGAGACAGAAAAGGTCTTACCAGTTAGATCCTCCACATTTGTTAGCTTAATATCAACGATATTGAAACTTCGATTACTTATTTCCAAGTTCCAAAGATTTATTCGCAGATCATCAGCTGATATAAATGTTTCACCGTCACTGGAAAGCATTATAAACACATTTTAATTACTAATATCAAACACCAGAAGTTCTTTTGATAACTTGGCCAACAGTAAATAGTATATCTTGCAGGTGAAGACATTATAACTATCTGGGCTCAGAGATAACTCCACAAATTTGTGCACTTTAAGAGTTCAAGGATTCATTAAATGTAGTCAGACAGAAAATTAAAAGGCGCTACAGACTATGCTCTTGGCAGAATCCAGTGCTTGCAAGGTACTGTTCGCATTTATCAATCAAGAAATAATGGAAAGATAAAGCAAGATCAAGTGAACAATGTTTCTGTGCACTGACTGTCAAAATAGGATATGAAATTGGGAGGCTCTATGAACTTTATATATAACTATACATATACATTCAAAATGACCAAATTCAATGACGTAAAATCTCCAAAGAGTCGATCATTTTCACTTTTTGAAATAGATAACACTAAGTGACAGCAAAAGGCACTAATCCACACTGTTCCATGTGTATACTTTCATTTTTCTCTAAATGCTGATACAGGAAGCTCCTAGCAAGGAAGAAGGGTGGCAGATAAGCACAGAGAGAAAGGAGGCATGTATATGACCACAAGTCAATGCCATCAAAACTATTTATTGTGCATCGTTCAAGTCAAGTATCCGGGCAACAAGTAAACAGTTCCTTGGTCAGATGTATTTCCTCAACTCACGCCTCAGAGGTCAAAGTCCAGCTGTTTCCCAACCGTAAATGGATTAACTAACCCAACCCAATATTGGACCCAAAAAATATCCATTCAATTACAAAAAATATTGCAAGAACTAATAATAGACTTGCTTTCCATCCTCTAGCTTGAGCTGGAAAATAGCAAGAGGCAAATAAATTAACTGAACCACCAAAATCCAGGCAAAATAAAAACTCATATGGTAAGCCGATGAGACAGAAAAAAGTCAAGATACATGTAGAAGTCAGTATTCATTATTCATCAACAATTGTAAACTTTAGAACCTCACCTATTAGTTGAAATAGAATTGATATGGTAGTCATGCGCATGAGCATATACTCTCCTACATCTTGCAACAAGACCGGTCTCATTGCTTGTGACCTACAGATTGCATAAATCGAGAGTTCTAAATAACTGTCTGAGTAATGTGACAATGGAAGATGCTTAGCACAAAATATTGACACCTAGCACATGTCTATGTTTGGCATTCCAAGTGAATGCCTACACAAACTTTCAGACTGGCAAAGGTACAGTTGTAGTCGACCAAGTCCCAGAAAAAACTAGCAGTAAAAAATAAAAAAATGTGATTGTTCATTCAGTGATTGAAACATAGGATTCAAATGACATGTTAAAGGATTTTTCACTTTCTAAACATACAACAAAAATTAATCCAGGATCAGTTGCTATGCATAACGTGCTTTAAGAGTGGAGAAGAATGCCGATAAGAACTATGCACATAAATCTTCAGATATGCAGAACACAATAAAAAAACGATGTATTCTACAGATACATCATTGATACTGGAATAGTAGAGCATAATTAGGTACAACTACCACTGGTAATCGCAGTGTGGAAATGGGTGGGGGAGGAAAGGACGCATCTTTGCTGAAGCAGTTGCAAGATTGATCTATACAGCCCCCATTGGCAAGATTGTGATTAGGACTGGGAGAAACATTTGCATTAGCAACACTACCATTTCCTGCAACTTTGGAAGGATCAACATTCATCTCAGAGATTTTCTTGACTTTCTTCTCTTGGACCTGTATAATTGAAAACGAAGACTTGCAATTATCAAACATTCTACAATTTAACTGTTCTCTATCTCAAAAATGAACAGGTTGGAAGACAACGTGACAAAAAATATTAATATAACCAGAAGATTGATTATGTGCTTGCATCAACATAGCAACATGTCTCCAATTGGACTTCATTCCACTAAAGAAACTACGATAAAGAAGAAAATCCTTTCAACATCAATCACTTCCAAACATACAAGACCAACATATTTTTCTCCCATATGTAAATTCAAAACGTGCTTAAACTACTAAAACAAGAATCTGAACAAGTAATCATTGAAAGTAAAAATGAATTTGATGATGCAGACAAGGGCACAACAAATCTCCTCACCTAGCATGATAAGATTGACACATAAGGATCTTTAGTAAGATATTGAAGGAAAAGAAAACTGCTAAAACCCACAATCAAGATTGTGTGCATTAAAAAACAAGAGAATCAAATCTTTTCCACACTGCACAAGAAATATAAGACTTGAATACCATGATTATGAGGGCACCGAAAGTCCCCTTTTACAACAACGAGTAAAGATGAGCTAAGTACAATATATTATTTGTCCTTTTTACAACCATAAATGATGACCAAATAAAATGGTGGAAATTAGATATTTCACCTTCCAAAACTTAATGGTTTTGTCATTAGTGGACAGGAGAAAGAGGGCACTATTAGCCGTCTGACACCATCGGATCTTATTGATTTTCCCCTCGATTTCCAAACTCTTGAGATAATCAAACTGAAAAAAAAAAAAAAAAAAAAACAGATATGCTCATTATAGCAGTTCAAATTTTCTGTTTTTCCCCATTTGACAGGGAGAAGCATGAGAAAGCACAGGAGCGATTACGTGTAATCTCATGGGTACCACCCAAAGAGAGAAGATAGGAGAGGAGGCAGAAGTTAAAATAAATACCTCAAGTTCATGGCTTTGAAATTCAGTTTTGTACTGAAACTCTGGATGTTGACTAACTGGGTCCATTCTCTCCAAATCTCTTCGATTTCCACCACGCTGCAAATTAATTAAAAACACAAAGTGATATAAAAGACAACTGACTCTTATCAATAAAATAAATTCCTTCAATATTTTGGAACCACACCTCTTTCATATCAGTTTTTTCAAATAACACAACCCTTCCCCCACGGTCACCGGTAGCAAGGTGGTCACCAGTTTTATCAAACTCGATAGCAGAGATAATATCAACTGCAAATTAAAAAGAAATAAATTTTTTAACTCCATGTTCCAAGTTCTAAATGTAATTCTCAACCAGGAGTCATGGCCAGGTATTATATGTTAACATCAACTATAAGATGTTCTTCTCTGTACAATAACTAAAAAGAGAAAACACTAAGTTCAAAAATATGGATAAACTTTGTTTTTAACATTTAATTATAAATACACGCACTGATTACAACGCCAGTCATACCATATGATTCAATATCGATCAGAAATGCACTCAAAAGAAAGAACAAGTAAAAACATGAATCTCGAGTTCATTATTTCTAATGTTCAGATTTCATCCTTTGGAAATCTAACTCAAGTTTGAAAGATCATTAAACGAGCTATATACGTGCCAAGCTAGAACGTTTTCCACAAAGGTGTCCAAAACTTGCATCACTCTTTTAATCCGTGTGAAGCTACTTTATAAAACACCCATGCACATCCATTTTTGCATGGGAGAGATAACTGAAGTAACTTAAAAAGATGTTGTAAAGCTCTCTGTAAGGTATTATACCACCCAGATAAACTACCTTATTATTATTCATTGAGGTCAGTGTTTGTCGTATAACACTACAGCACATCAAGATTACACTACTCTATACACTTACCCACTTTCTTCAAGTACGATAGTTTGCTCCATTCCATCTAGTACATCACACGTGTAAGTAACATAAAGTTTGTACAGCTATAACCTAAATTAGTGACATAGTCGATGTACGGTAAATTTAAATGAATACAATAGCTGACAAAAAGGGATAATTTTCTAATTCATGAGAAATAGATTTTAAAAAATCCAAATTTTTCTCTCTCAAACTTCTATAAAGGAACATCGACATTCTTATTTTTCTCTCTCCAACTTTTATAACACCAGTGTATAACATGATCCATAAATTGACAAGGTATACTAAAACCACTTGCATCATTTCAAATCTTCCCACAGTTCAGACTTTGCTCCACTGTGCCTACATTTGGAAAGCTCTGTGGGATTTCTACCTGCACAAGAACAGGACTTTTTGGAATTCGATGATCATATAATAACACGAATCACGTTCCTAAACACAGAAGGACTTTCAGATTCCAATGTTGTGTAATCATGGTTGCAGAAAATGCCAAAACCAAACAACCTCAAGCTTGCTGCGGTTGCTACAATTGGATAGTACAGTACACATTACTGAACAATAGCGAATTGCCATGTGCAGATGATAAACAAGAAAGGTATCACTGTTAAAAACTAAAATTCAAGTCATAAATCAGAATATATTCTTCAATCACACTGCAGCCACCATTACAAAGATCCAATGCTAATGCATAAGAAAATATTGGGGCACCAAATCGTGGAATGATGTTTGAAACAGTTCAATCAAACAAACATTGGACTCAATTGAGTTCACCCCAGTTCGCGGAAATCCCTAACCTAAATCCATACAGACAATTAATATTAAATGGAGTTCCATAACTAATTATCATCCAGAAAACAGATATAATTCACATAACCAGACCCTAATCACAAGATTTAAACACAAAATGTGCAGTTTAATTCACTTATCCATTTAATTAAGCAGATTATTTACCTTCTTGTACTTCTTCGCCAGCAGTGCGCTCGCCAAAGACCTGAGAAAATTTCCAATCGAGTGGACGCTGTGGACCCGCCGAAGAAGCCACTGCCTCTCCACCATCACCCCCGTTCATTTTCCCTCCCTCTCAAAAGTCGACGATCGAAAATATCCACTAATAAATGCTAATTAAAATACAAAAGACAAACAAAATCTCCTTTACCTTCACTTCATTAAATTAGAAAACAAAAGGATTACAGAAATCAATCCGACCGGGGTAGATTTTATGAATTGGAGAGTCCGTCCAAAGAAGACAAAGATCGGAGCAACAGCTTCATTAAAACCGATGGATTCAGATTCAGAGTGTACAAATGCAATCTCGATTAGCGCATAAAAGGATTCAGACTTTCTCTCTCCATCTATAGATACACAATTTATAAATGTGAATTTGATCATACCGTCCTTAGTTTCCACACAGAACTCTCTCTCTCTCTCTCTCTCTCTCTCTCTCTCTCTACCTCCTTTTTGTATTCTCTGAGGACCCACTAATCCTAACAAAATCCAACGTTGATGTAAAATCGTGTGATGTTTAAGGATCTGTTTGGAAGACATAAAAAATAAGCAAGAGGATTTGGTGTCAAAACGAGCTGGGCAGCCAAGTACAGCCCGGGAATTATAATTTAAAATTATAATTCATTTTTCTCTTTCTTGTTATTAATCACAATTTTTCAATAAAATAATATTACACTTAAATATAAAAATTTTCCTTCTTTTTTAATCATGCTCTTGTTTGGTAGAGATTAAAATCAGATCTTTAGTAGATTTCGATAAGAATTAATAAAATGTGTGGTGAAAAGTTGTGGATTCCATGAAATGTGTAGTTAAAATTAATTATTGACTTTTACTTGAGATTTTAATCCAAAAAATTACTATTTCAAAACATATTTTTCCCAAAATTTAATTAAAATGGAGGCATTTATTCCTATTTAGCCCTTGTTTGACACACATTTTATCAAAATACATTCTTTTAAAATTCATTTTCAACCACACATTATTCAATAAAGTAATATTTTTCATCACATCAATAACTTTTTTTTATTTCTTAACCACATATTTCTCATTATATCACTATTTTAAATACATTCTTTCCTCGATAATATCTATCAAATACACTCTTAGAAACTGATTGGAGCCAATAAAATCATGTCAGAGTCGGTTCGCGAGTTGAATTGCAATAAGAGTAATGCTATTCATCCCCACTGAGCATGAAAACACAGTCTACGTGGCATTATTGTGGCATTAAATTATAGGTGAAATTAAATAAGTCATTTAATTTCACTTTTCATTTAACCTATCATTTAAAGATACCTAAACTGTATTTTCATCTCTAATGAGGATGAATATCATTACTCTTGCAATAATAGATGGCATCATGCTTTGAATTTTCTAGTCGAACGAGATATGTGGACCGATCTAGTCATCCCATTTGTTAGAAAACTATAAGGGTCCGTTTGATTGGTAGGGTGGAAAATGAGTGGAAAGAAAATGAATTCCAGGGAAAATATTGCCTAGAATTTGTTTTCCATGGAATTGTTAAATAAGTGTGTTTGATTGGTATAATTTTTCACTTGGAAAATTTTTAAATTTTTGGAACTTTTTGTTCACGTTTGACTCTATTTTACATGAAAATTGTCCATTAAAATGAATTTTTGTTTTACAATTGGTTATGAAATTTGTTA
>CAIGRT010049036.1:0-15179 GCA_903798405.1 Fraxinus platypoda | reverse complement strand
GTAGATTTGGAGTTTTGAAAAGTAATGTGATTCAACCATTCAAAAGATGTTAGAATTCATCATTTCTAGTAAGGATTGTTGACCCATAATTTATGATTATGCATGCTGCGAATTCTTACAATTTGGCATGGCTCGAGCCTGTCAGATGGGTCGTTGCCTGCCTGTTTGCCATTGTTAGGCTATTTTCGAGCCTAGCTGGCAAGGCCAAAATTCCTTTTAGGCCTTACCAACAATAGGGTTTGACCCAAGCTAAGGTCTGTTCAAAGATGAGCCACAAGCCAACTTGGCACATGGGCCTCGTGAGCGACCCTACTCGTTTGCCCTCCTAAGTGCTTCCATATATGTCATTTTTGTAGAACAAAGTTAAGAAAAAATGGGAAAATAGAACAAATGAAATGGCAAGAGCATCGAAAAACACCAAAATAAGACTTGTACGTATTATCCATGTTCTCAAACAATATTTGCCTCCCTTTAAGATAGAATTTGGTGCTTAAACGGACTCATGATAAATGACTTGTATGATTGAACAAGCCTTGAAAAATAGAAACACTTACACACTTGTGTTTTCTTCCAAAAATTTAAGAACACGATAAGGGTTTGAAAATGTATATGAAAATTGGAAAAAATTCTTTCAAACATGAATTATGATATCCAGTGTATAGAAATGGAAAACTATCACCTATTTATAATTTTCCATCAGTATACTACGAGCAGACTCCAAACATCCATGAAACGTTGATAGCATTCCATGAAAAAGCACCAAAATTCAAACTAGATAAAAATAATTATAATAATCAATATATAAGAGCTTGGATTACCCTCTTTCTAAAAAATCCGAGCAAGTTTATAAATTGATTAATATAGTATCAACGTCCATTAAACTCAGGTAAGCAATTGATCAATTTAAAACTCGCATGAGTATTTGAATTTCAGGATTGATGTACTCAAGCGAGTTAGCATCTTCCGACGACTTGTTAAGCGTAAAGTCCCATATCAATTACTCCAATGCTGGCTCACATTGCCTAAGGATAACACCAATAAGCATATAAAAATTTATGCTACTTTTTAAAATAACGTTGACTTTCTAACATGAAATCACAAGTCTTAATAACTTAAAATGTATATTTTTTATTGGTAACAAGATTACTTTATAAATTGATAAATTTTATTGACGGTAACTATACATTCAATCTAATGTCAATTACTTAACTATATTTGAGTTCAACTGGAGATAACATACACTTGAATTTTATTTTAATTAATGTAACTTGTCCAATTCGGTGACTTTGATATAAGAAAATCAACGACGTAGCAGTCAGTAAGTGACATAATTGGAAGTTGTCTTAATTCAGACAAAATTAAATGTAATTACCATATTGAAATAAATTAAAGTTTAGTTACATACATATTTGAGTGAAAGTCCATTTATCCCAAAAAAAATAAAAATATATAAATAAATAAATTACTTTATTTCGTACATTTTGTACGTTTTTCTCATTTCATATATTTTTGTACATTGTTTTGTACAATTTTTGTCCATTTATTAATACATTTTCATTCGTTCCACAAATGTTGTCCATTTTGAAATATTTTGTGCATTTTTTTATATGTCTTTTCATACATTTCGTGCAATTTCTTATCTTTTATTTATTTTTTTGAACTTTTTATTTTTATTTTTTATCTTTTCGTACATTTTGTACATTATCATCCATTTCCTTGCATTTCATATACTTTTATAGGTTTTGGTATACATATGGTATATAATTTAATACATTTTTGTGTGTTCTGTGTAGTTTTTATATATATTTCATGCATTTTCATACCTTTTACATTCCGTATCTTTTCTTACATGATCTCATTTCGACGAGTAAATTCTATTAGCGAAATTTGTACTTTTACTCAAATATTAATCAAGTAATTATACTTTAATTTTGTTCAATCGAATAACTATAATTTAATTTAATTTAATTTTGTTCAAGGAACAGATGCAAAATATAAAGGAAAAAAATGTTAGTGTGATTTGATTTTTTTTTTTTTTTTAGTTTTATTTCTCTTTGTATGAAGGGTTCGAATCCCTCCTCGTCGCAAAAGAGAAGTTTTTACTATTAGATCCAATCTCCTCATACTTGCTAAAAGGAAAAATAAAAATAAAAAATAATCCATGCTCTTCCTAATATGACCTTCATAATTTTTAATTAACATGTTAAACAAGTTAGCTGACTTATTTTCATATACAACAAATCATTTTCATATGATTACTGCAAAAAAATAAAAAATAAAAAATAAAAATGAAGAAGAAGAAGAAGAAGAAGAAAACCATTCATTTGATAGTTTACGACTTGCACAATATTTAGACATCTAGTTAACTATGATAGGGATGATAGTTGGTGAGGCCGTTTTCCATTCCTTGTCCCACTCAAGGATTTTCATGGAATAACGTGATTAAAATATGAGAAATGCAATTAAAATAATAGTGTTTAAATTACTTTATGTGACAATACATGTGATATTTAATGATAGATTCAATGAAATTTAAGGATATATGTTTTATTTACTCATCATATGTCGTCACTTAAATGAATGTTGAACAACATTCCCTTATAAAATCTCTATGGTAGTTGAGTAAAATATTGAAAAGGAAGAAATTGTTCTATGTTCAAAACACAAGGACAATTTTGATTAATGAAATTTTGAATAACCACTTATTTCTCAATTTCTATTATTGTTGTGGCATCTGGTCTCCATCTCGAGGGAGTTCCTTAAATTAGGGCTTTGTTCAGCACTGTAAATTTCCTTAGATTGGGTAATTTTCTGTTTCTTGAAAATCGAGGGGATGCCATTAGAAATATGATTGGTTGGTTGAAGCTGTAATGCACAATAATACAGTCATAAAATACTAGTAAGTTACGTGGGTCTCATCACTTTTTGCACGCACCTTTATACACCCTCACTACGTGTATTGTTCTCCTCTCTCTCCTACACAGGCACAAAAGCTTGGCCCTTCCAGCGAATCAGATTCCATTCTTTGTACCCTTTTTCTCGTTGTGTCCATCATCGCTTCTGTCAATCCCTGTACACTCTGTCTCTCTCTAATTATAGATATAATTTATATATGATTTGATTTTCTTTATAGATCGTATGTTGGTCTGGGACTCTGGGTTGCATTAGTTATCACCTGATTGTTTAGGTAAGATATCCTTATTTATATTCTTTATTTTTTGTGTATGAGTTATGATATTTATATTTATGTATTTTTCATATTTTTTAAATTCAGGAATATATTTGGAGAGCCTGGGTGAAGACAATTTGATAAACGGCTGATAAAAGATTATGCTTTCCTCAAAAGTTGATTGATATTTCAAGGGAGAGCTGTTTTATACTGGGCGTGTGGTCTTGTTTATTCTATTTTCTAGGAATTGTAGAATCTGGATGTTTTTTTGCTGAATTTCTGGATCTGGGCTTATGGTTTCGGATTTTAAGAATATTAATCTTGGTTATGAAGGTTTGGTAATTTGCTATTTGGGTTTTGATCAATCACCAGGTTCGTATAGGTTCCTTGGAAATGAATTAGACGGTAGACTTGAAATCACTGAATAATCGTTATTTGGATTATTCTGCTTTGGAATTGCAATTTTTCAGTGATTTGATTGAACTTGAAGGGCTATAGCATTTTCGGACCCATTTCTTTCTCAGCTGTTTTATTTATTAAGTTATGGAGTATCTTCCAGTAGAGGTTATTGGGAACATACTGTCACGGCTTGGGGCTGCCCGAGATATTGTAATTGCATCTGCAACATGCCGAAAATGGCAAGCAGCATGGAGGAATCATCTCCATACCCTCACATTTAATTCTAATGATTGGTCTCTGTATCATGAGTTCTCCACGAGCAGACTTGAGATACTCATTACTCAAACGATATTTCAAATCAGTGGACTGCAGTGCCTTACAATAATTCTCGATGATGTGGACGAATTCTCTGCTGCCCCAGTTATTGCTTGGCTCATGTACACCAGGGAAACATTGCGTCAGCTGCATTATAATGTAAGGACGACCCCTAACATTAACATTCTTGAAAAATGTGGTAGGCAGAAGCTTGAAGTGTTGGCTTTGTCTCACAATACTATTACAGGGGTTGAACCCAGTTATCAGAAATTTCCCTGCTTGCGATCTCTCTCTCTGAGCTATGTCAGTGTATCAGCATTAGATCTGAGTCTTCTTCTCACTGCCTGTCCAAAAGTTGAAGTCTTGACCCTTGTCAGTCTAGACATTGTTATGTCAGATCCACAGGCAACAATGGACTTGAGCAGTAACTCATTGAAGGATATTTATGTTGAAGCAATTAGCTTGGATAAGTTCATACTGGAAGCTGATAGCCTGGAGAAGTTGCACTTGAAAGATTGTACGCTTGAGGTTTTTGAGCTTGTCGGCAAGGGGATGTTGAGGTTCCTGAAGATCGATGATGTTAGTGTCATACATCTTGATATTGGTGAGAGTGCTGAAAATCTCGAGGTTGTGGATGTGAGCAATTTTACTATCATGTGGGCAAAGTTCCATCTTATGATCTCAAGATCATCGAAGTTGAGAAAGCTTAGCCTTTGGGGTGTTGTGTTTGATGATGAGGACGAGGTGGTTGATATAGAGACTATTTCTTCATGCTTTCCCTTATTAAGTCATCTATCCCTGAGTTATGATCTACGAGAGGCTGCAATCCAATATGGATTGCAAGGTTCATTTGTTTTGGAGAATGTGGTTGTGTTGGAACTTGGGTGGACAGTAATTAGTGAACTGTTCTCACATTGGGTGTCCGGACTTCTAGAAAGGTGTCCACATCTTAGGAAGTTAGTCATCCATGGGGTTGTTTCAGAGACCAAAACCCATGAAGAATGCAATATGCTAGCCAACTTCACATCATGTATTGTAAGACTCATGAGGAAGTACCTGCATGTAGAGGTTCAATTTGAATATGAATAGATATTGTACTGCATAAGCAGGTACATGACCTTTGGTGGAGGTTCTTCATCTGTCTTTGGTCTTATCTTTCCCAGATAAATTTTTGTCAGTTGTATATCAATCATACTTTTTGTGTACGAGTTCATCTCATGCTTGCATACGGTGATTATCTTATTCTTTTTCTTGATGATTTTTAAAGTTTGCATTATGTTGTTCTTGTTTCCCATGAGGAGGATTTTCAATCCCATTTATTGTTGTTTCTTATATTTTCAATCGTCACTTCTATTTAGCTCTCTTTCACCACTCCCCTTCCACTTTTTTTTTTTGGGGGGGGGGGGTTTTAATACGATTATTAGTTATTATACAGATACCTTCCAATCTGTTGACTGATACGGTAAAGAGGAAAATAGAATATAACATTTGACTGTACACTTCTTTAAAGGTCTTAGTTGTTGCTTGTATTGTCTATTACTTATACTTCCATTTAAATCTCAGATTCCTTCTCTCTAGTTGTATATATTTCTTTGTAGTCTCACAACAACATAGAGTCTGTCAGAGCCTTGGAATCAATTACTTACTCTGGGAAGTGATCAGAATCCAAGAATTGCTAGTGACATAAATGAGGTTTGATCCCTATTTCCAGCTTTAGATTCCTTGTTGGGTCCAAGTTATTTAGGGGCCTGCTTGGGAGTTTTATTTTCACCGGTTTTGACCGATTTGGGTGGCACCGTTTATGAGGGGTTGAAAAATTCTGTTAGTTTTTATGGGTACCAGTTTTGGATGGTTTAAAAACCACCCAAAAAAGGTGTAGTGTCATTTTGATTCGTTCTTTCAACCCACCAAATCAACAGTTTTTGGCCGTTTCCCAATTTCTCTTCTAATTTAACATATTTTGTTTAATAATAACTTACAAATAAAAATATACTAACTAAAAAAATTATTTGTAAGCAAAAAAATTACATTACAATTAAAAAATGACTTGTAAGTAAACTATTGCTCATAAGATAAAAAATTATTTTTGTGTAAAAATATTATTAATAAAGCGAAAAATCACTTGTAAAGAATAAAAATTTACTTATAAGTAAAAAATTCACTTACGAGTGAAAATTATTTAAAAGTACAAAATTAAACTTATAATTATAAAGTTTATTTATACCTAAAAAATACTAACATAAAATTTTAGGTAAATATTTAACCTTATTTAACTTTTTAAGTTAAATATTAACTTGTATCTAAAAAAAACCACATATAAGTAAAATATAATTTGAAGTAAAAATTTTCATACAAGAAACTATAAACTGAAAATTTCACTAAATGACATATATGTAACTTTATTTTTTTAAAAAACTTTTAGAACCGGTGGATAAGAAACTCAAGTATGAGTTGAACTGTTTTAAAAACTGCAACTAAAATTAAACATAATTGGTCCGCTCATAAACGCTTATAACCGGTACTTTAAAAAATGCACATAACCGGTACGCCGGAACTCCCAAGCGGACCCTTAGGAGAGATAATTTAAATGTTTAACTAATAAGTGAATAACTATGAGTTAAAGGGGACACCGTCTTTACCCTCTGGATTATAAGAGTGCCCTATAGACTTTAAGATGGGACAATTTGCCGATGATTGGCGTCTTCAAATCTCCAGAATCAATTCAAGAAAAATTGTTTTGGTAATGTGAATCTAATTCTTTTCTCTTTCGTGGGGTCTCCTTTTCTGGGACCCTCAAACGGGAAGCAGTGTTTGTTTTGTGCAAAGAGGGAGAAGATGCCTACACACGCACCATCTTAAAACTGACTGCACATTGTTTGATAATAAGTGAAAATCATTTTTCTGTCTTCTCATTGGAATATCTGAAATTTATGGAAGAAGAACTTTAAGGCCTTTGAGCGAATATAAAAGAACATCAAGATGATCAATGAGTTTATGAGAATTTGTTATTCAATTTCTTCTTGTTGAACATAGGGAGTATCGGACTATATTTTCCCTCTGTCTGAGTTTGGGATGATATACATGATTATATGATTGATTGCTCTTTGTGCATTAGATGCACCTTGATGTGCATTTAGTTTTCTATGCTTACATGAATACAGATTTATCAATAATATATCGCTCAACATGGCTTTTCGTCAGTCGTGTTCTTAATTGAAGAAGACTAAATGGTGAAATGCAAAACTGATGGGAAAATGAGAGTATGGAGAATAAATTGGAGGAAGTTAATATGAGATAGAGAAAGAGCGTACCATGTTTGATCTTAGAAAATCTAAAAATATACAGAATGCTTACTAGCTTCAAAAAAAGAACTCAAAAATTATAGGTTCAGAACCAAATGATATGATTCCCAAAAGATTGAGATGATTTATACCAATATTACGCTTGAAGGGCTTAACTAAATGTAAAAGACCTCAAGTTCTGTAGGACTTCTGGGTTTTTCCATCGTTTGATTCAAACAATTTGTCTGTGTCATGGCACCCATCTCATATCTACTTTTTTGATATGCTCCTTCCTATCTTTCTCTCACTCTGTAAATCAATCTATTTTCTAAGAGGTGGTTTCTCTGAAGGATTTTATTCAATCTCTGATGCATAAGGTTGTTTCTCTTTTGTCTGATCATTCACTATAATGCGTTTCAGCATTTGTGATCATGAACCAAATAGATTTAGGATTTATCAAGTTTGCTCAGGAATTACCAATTAATATTTGTTAATCCAAGATCTATTTCTGCAATGTCTGAAAATGATTTTCTCTGGCTACACTTCTACATTCGTTATTGGCTCTGCTGACATTTTTGTGTTAGGTGCTTCTTAGATTGAGACACCGAGTTTTCTGTTGCTTGGCATGAAATATAAACTTAATCATATTAATCACTCCAAGTCCTTGTTAGCTGAAGAATACTGTATGAATGCTTAATGACCTGGATTGATTAACTCATTTTTTCTCAGTTCTTACCTTTGTTTAGCATTTTCCAAGTGTATTAAGTGTTGAAATATTTGTGGTTTTAGCTTCTTTAGGTTGGGTGAAGGTTCTGTAATGAAGCATAATTTTAATATTCAGTCTTTTGTTTCAAAGAAAGAGAGGATACCCGTCTTCGCAGGTTAAAAAAAGTCATTTAATTACATCGCCATCAATTGATAACAGTTTATTTTGTTTAATGAAATCGACCTGTACAAGCAATCATATTGGTAAAGGATGGATCTTAATGTCGTTGTTTTGTGACAAATTAAGTGCAATGAAGCTCATTTGATCTAGTGCCATTGAAATATTGAAAAAACATGATATTGCTTACAATAGTTTATGATGACACTGAATAAATTGTTCAAGAAACGTCAGAACCTTAATTGGCTGCATGTTGTTTCCTCCAAATGTAACCCAGTTATTAGGTTTTCTTCATAGTCTGTTACTGTGCTTTTTTCAATTTCCATCTTAAGGTATAATTAAAGTCTATTTCATGTCAACCACAGGGAGCAGAAATTTGCGTGTATTCAGTTGTCCACTCAGGTGATTGGCGTTGCTTTGGCCTCCTGTGTCTTTGTACTAGGAGAATGTTCATCCATAATTTTTAATACAATATATTTAGCAATCAGCAAACAAAATTTGGAGATTTTGCGTTTGACTGATGCTTGCCTACTTGTAGCTGAAGCACTATACTCAATTTTTTGAATGGAGCTTTTAGGTGCAGCCTGGGGTGAGGCACAACAAAATTGCTCAGGGTGCTTGAGGAAAGCTTATGTCCCACAATGTGAAGCTTTTTCCTATGGGTTGTCACCCAGGGGATTGAGGCACGCCTTTTACATGGCTACACCTGAGGAATTGGGGTTTATACCCATAACACTAATGTTTATATTAAGGCCCAATCATACTTTAGTCTGCTTTTAAATTAAATAAAAGACACTAAACAAGCTCACTCTGTTTCACTTATCACCCACAGATGCGGATGATAGTATAAATATTTTACTAACTAAACAAGCTCACTTTGTTTCACGTATCACCCACAGACTATGATGATAGTATTAGTATTTTACTACCCGATTAATAATGCTATCAGACTAACAGTTACCATTCAAGTGAATCAGGTCCACAAGGGAAGAAAAGAAAAGAAAAAGATAGATGAAGGAAATAGCGAGTCCTTCATCTAACATAACTTATCACGGAAACATATTTGTTAAATATGCCAAATCTTTAATGATATTACCATAGTGCAATCTGTTTAATTTCAAATTTTAAAACTGAAGGTACTGACATAGGTAGAGGCAAACATGTTATCTGATTGCTCTAGTAAAATGATGAACATAGAGGTGGTTTGGGAAAATAGAAGACCTGATTTAGATGCTATGACAGGATAACTTGGAATAACTACTGGTTCACTCTATGACGTTTGACGCTGCACATTGTATTCTTAATAAAATTAGCATTCCTACTCTGCTATTTATTAGGATTTTGTTAGTTTTATTATTCTTGATAGAATTTATAGTTCAATTAGGAGTAGTGTTTTATCATAGGATTCTAGTAAATTAAAAATAGGATGTTTTCTCTCTCCGTTTAACTCTTCTTTGCCTATATAAGAAGAGGCCTAGGTATACTTTGTAATCACTAAATTCAATATATTCAATTATTCTATCAAGAATCTTAAGCTTTTATATCCTCTTTACAAGATCTATATTCTGGTGCCACACCATTCTGTTTATTCTCAGAAACTAAGCTCCTGTTTGTCTACCATTATTCAATGAAAACGAGTTTGGAATAATGAATTTTTGGAGAATGTGTGGTTAAGAAGTGGGAAAAAGTTTTGGATTTACGTGCAAAATGTTTTATTGTAAGAATGTGTGGTTGAAAATGAGTTTGAGAAAAATAAGTTTGAAACAATGCTAGACAAACAGGGGCTAAATTGAACTAGTATTTGTGTATAACTTCTCTGAGGCATTCTTGCAGTTTGGTATAAATCAAAATGTCTTGTAAACTTGTACAAACCTTGTATACAATTTCTCCCCAATCAGTTTCCATAGTTTTTTCTGCAATTTTTTATTTTTAAATAATTGATCTATTTCATGAAATATTTAAAGTAAAAAATTCATAGTGCATATGTCATGTGCTGTATGCTCTGCTCTGCGAGATGTGGAGTGCCTAGCCTTCCACCTTTGCCTTGTTAAACACTACTTGTACATTGAGTATAAAGTTATATTGTAACTGTATAAGATGACAGCCTCTTCATAGGAAAAAGCTTGGTGATGAGTGGTGAAAGTGTGTTAGAGATGCTGGAAAGCACCATTAGCCATGAAGTAAGGAAAGTCATAGATGAAAAAGTTGAAAATTGGGAAAAGGAATGATATTAGGAGTCCAACTAACTGCTTTTAGACTTTAGTCCTGGTTCTTCTTCTACTTGTCTTTCCTTTTCCAACTGTCTGTGTGTGTGGAGAGATGGTACATGTATAAAACAGAATTTTTTGTTTTTGGATTGCAAGGGCCTTTCTATTGATGTGATGAACAAATTCTACTTGTTTCCTGAGCTAAATTTAAGAGAAAATTTTCAAATACCTTCTTGATTGCGCTTGCTAGAACTCCTAGTTTTTAATCTCTCGTCTTGGCTTGAGATGGGAATAAGGATATGAGTATGAATTAGTGAAGGTATATATGTGAGTGTAGATCTTGTTTATGGGTTGCAACTCCTTGTCACAAATTTTTTAACTAACATTTTGACTTATCAAAAAACGTACATTAAAAATTGAAATCAGAGTGAAAAAATAGATGTAGTATAAAGAGTCACCTCATCCTGTTATGCAGACTACATTACAAGGCAGATTCCCATCATTGACGTAATAATGCCAAAATTTCTGAAATTCATTTATTCTTTGGTTTTGTGAAGTTCTCAGACTTCAACCTCCCATGTATTATGATGCTACTTTGATAATTCACCTGGTGGCCGGCCTTCACAGGTAAGAGGTTGCTTCATATATAGGAAATTGCAAACTACTGTTATCTTCGTATGTATCCATGGTCTGTATGTCTCTCTGTCTCCCTCCCCAGTCACTCACATATTTTGTTGACAGTGATTTGAGTAATTAATGCCATTGTCAATGTTAACATTGACAAATAAGATTGTTAGGTTACACTCTTGCTAATCTCGTTATTTTTTCTCAATGAACTTCTCTTTCCAAAGAAGAAGAAAAATAGGAACCAGGGAATTGACAAAACGGAATTTTAAGTTACCTGTCAAAGGACATGATAGACGGAGATGATCCGAAGGCTGGGCCTGTGGAATCTTTATTGCAACTTGCAACCCTGATCTGCCTGCTGGTTTTATTTTTAGGCACCTCTATCACAGTAGTGTTCAACCAAGTATGTTTCCTAACTGTTAAATTATGGAAGTCTAGCCTCCGTTTGGATACAATTTTTAAATTGGTTTATAAATTCAGTTAAAGTAAAATATTGATTTAGCCTCCTTTTGGATACAAGTTTTAAATTGGTTTATAAATTCAGTTAAAGTCAAATATTAATTCCAATCATACATACATAATTACTATTCATTATTATCCACACATTTCGTGGGACCCACTACTATTCTTATTTATAAATTTGCTAAACGGAGGCTAAATTTTGTTTGTTTCTAGTGACAGTATAGCTAAGTCCCCTTTATCCCAACATTATACAGACGGGTGTACTCACGGACATTTAGGCCTTGTATGGGAGGGATTAAAATCGGATTGAAATTGAAAATATAGCCGTTATTGTTGACTTTTATTAGACGAGTGAGACCCAATAACGGTCATATTTTCAATTTTAATTGGCTTTTAATCTCTCCCGAACGGGGCCTTAGTGTTTTGTTGTCACTATAGAATGACTGGGATCAGGTGGCACATTGGAACTGCTACAATATAGTTGAGCCTCTTGGAGTATCTCAACCTGTACCACCTGCATCATGTAAGGTCTGTTACCATAAATTGGATTGCATGTCATGGCTAATAATTATAAGATGGTTTGACATGGAATTTTTGGTATACTTTGGCAGTGATATTTTCAAGTCACCACTTCTCAAAGCGAGATCAACAATTTAGTCGGTGGAAGCATACCATGTGATTCATATCATTACCATGGAAATGCCTATTAACCCGCAGAAAAGAATACGGATAATACCCTTTTTGGCACTCGTTTGGTACGGAGGATTGGATACAACGATAAAATCTTATTCACTATATGTACAGTATTGTTCAGTATTACTTACCAAACATGCACTTAATGGTAAGCATTCGCTTATTTGCACATAGCTGCAACGGTTTCTGGAAAAAGAAGATTTGCAGTTGATTGTTTGAATAAAAAAAAATCTTATGAAATACCAAGCCAATTCTTTTTTTAATTTCATGGAAACAAGTTATAGTTGACTGGATAATCATTTATTCACTTTATCCGATTTTCACAACCAGTGTTATAAAACCCAGACCGAACCGACCGGTTCGATCCTGAAACCGTCAAATTGGACCCATGTCTAGTCCGATTCATTCATTTTTATAATTGGAAATTTAACCCATTAAAAACCCATAGAACCGACGGGCTTCTAATAAACTTACTATCCCATATTTTGTTGAACCGTTGGGGCCAATGTTATTCTAGATAACCCACTTATTTCACTTGCCACACATAACTATGCCTTGAGAAATCAAAAAAACCGTTTTGCCGTCTCCCAATCTCCCTGCCGTTCATCCACTCCCATGAATTCAAATCTCCAATTTCAAGTTATAATAAATGGAAGAAGAATATGCAAGTCTATAATTTAATATTTTTTGTGGAATTTCAAATTTTATATATTACAATACGCGAAGATATGATTTTTTTGTGTTGGAAAATTTTGGAAGATGTTCACCATTTTTCAGTGTTGTAACTGTTTCTTTGTTGTGTTTTAAATTAAATTGCATTGGTAAATTCATAGGAAGATGGATGTCTTATGAAAAATCTGAAACTAAGCATATTTCAGTGACCTGATAGTTGATTTTATGTGTTATTCTGTTGCAAGACATACAAAATGACTGTCTGGAGTTTTGTTGTTATAGTAGACTATTAGACGCATCAATTGCACCTTGATTCGGTAATTGTAGAACTTCAAAAATTTCTTGAAAGTTGGCTGATATGCAGATTGCAGAGAACTTAGTGCTTTAGCATTGTGTTCACGGACATATTTGATTGCATGTGAGTAGCAGGTTTTAGAAAAAAAATCCTGTATATTTAAACTTTATTCCTTCTGGAGGATTATTTCTTTTGCAAAGGCAGGTTTTGAGGATTATTTAAACTGAATTCAGATTTTTCGTGGAGGATTGTTCTGTTTTGTGGATATGACTATCATTTTATCATTTATTTTGGTGAGAGTTGATTTATGCGTGACTTGTGATCTGAACAGGTACAACTTAGAAAGCCTTCAAATTGGGTTTGATATGATTTATTGTTTCAAACGCATATTTTACTATATATGATCTAGAATTTATTTAATTTTGACATGCAGCTTACTCTATGGTCATTTAAATAACATAAGGTTAACTTAGTTATGGTAGAAAATGTCAAAATTTTATTCAATAAAAATAGTTAATAATATATTTGACACGAATTGATCCGCCGGTTGAACCACCTGGTCACCGGTCGAACAACTGACCCGTTGACCCGCTACATTGTCCGGGTTGGGTTTGAGAACTATGTTCACAGCAGCTAGGATGTGCATGCAGACAACAATGAAATTAAGACCATGTCATTATAGCACTTCCTTTTATATCATGGAATGAGATTGCATTTTGTGCTCAAATTTGAGCTATTAATTTGATTGTGTAATTGTGAAGTTACTAAAGTTGATGAAAGTGCGTGTGCCCCCACCCTCACCCCCACTCCCACCCCCAACCCTAGCATCACACCAAAAGGAAAAAGAGAGAATATATAAATTTGATTCCACTGAATGAAATGTAGGAATATGCTGGAGGCAACTAAAGAAATTCAATTATTACGAATCAAAAGATGATTCAATTTTTAGATCAAAGAGCAATCAGAGATCAGGATTGTCCGTTGCATGCCAAGACTTCAAAGTCTAACAAGACAATTAGCTTAGCTATCTATTTGTTATCTATGTGAAGTGCTAACTAAGCAAATTTTATTTGTTTCTTTTCTGGAGTGAAATTATTGTAATTTGTTCACTTTCTGTATTACTATTACAATGTGCAAGTTTCCTTGACCACATTTTGTTCCTTGCTTACCATTGTCTTGCCTAAACCTTACTGCTTACAGCATACTTTTCTATATTAGTGAAAGCTAAACATATAGGAAGTTTCAGCAAGAGTTCTTGGAAATTTCAATAATACTCTTGTTTCTTAACTACATAGAACAAGAAGCCTCTTGAAAGTATGGCGATGGATCCAATGGATATCTTCAGCATTCAGGAGAATGATCAGAAAGCACCACATCAAGGGGGACAGAAGAGATGCAACAATATGGTGGAAATCAAAGGAACTAGTGATTCCTCTCATGATCTGAACATAGAAATACTCTCCAGACTTCCTGCCAAGATTCTGTGCAAGTTCAGGTGTGTTTCAAAAGAATGGCATAACTTACTAGCTCGTGATAAGAAATTTTCTGCAAAACAGATCAAATGGTCAAAGCAGAACCCCCTTTTACTGATCCGAAGATATGTTTCAATTGAAAATGGAGAAGTGAGTAAAAGTNGGTGTGTTTCAAAAGAATGGCATAACTTACTAGCTCGTGATAAGAAATTTTCTGCAAAACAGATCAAATGGTCAAAGCAGAACCCCCTTTTACTGATCCGAAGATATGTTTCAATTGAAAATGGAGAAGTGAGTAAAAGTAAAGCAACGGTTAAACTGACCTCTGTAGACTTTAGAGGGAAACATTACAGATAAATTCAGGGAGTAATTGATGGACTTGTTCATACATTCATTTCTTGTGATTGGCTCAGTATCTTGTGCTACATGTACTCTCTTTATGTTTGTAACCAGCTTCCATGAAGTTGTTCGCGTCCCACATCGTCCTAATACTAAATCATCTAATAATATTGGGTTTGGATCCCTTCCAAGTTTAAGTGAATACAAAATTGTGCATTTGCTTGTTCAACGCTTCTGTGGTGACGGGGAACGTATGGGATGTGAAGTTTTTACTATTAGAGATGGCGAGGACGTCAGTGCTAGTTATTGGAGAAGAATAGGTAATTGTCCTTGCAATAAATGTGCCGGTAGGTACCCCCCCCCCC
>CAIGRT010049034.1:0-12080 GCA_903798405.1 Fraxinus platypoda | reverse complement strand
CCTCCTTCGATAATCAACGGATCCCTTCCCGAGCTTGTCCTCGTCGGGCTCGACTCCTGGATCATATCAATTTTGGTTACCAGAAATTAATAACTATCATTTTTTTTACTTCCCTTTCTTACTATGATTGAAATTTTCATGGATACTATTTCAACTTTCATCAGCTTAAATTATTATTTTTGATTTGCATATTTCAAAAAAGCTTCATTTTTTGTGCTTTTTTGGACTAATAATTGGCATGTGCAATTCTATACATAGTAGATGATAGAAACCATTTACCTGGAGCCATATATCCAATGGTGCCCAATGTCTTGGTAATCGATATTCTTTGGTCTTCAGTGAAAAGCTTGGCAATGCCGAAGTCAGCAACATGAGCAACCATATCTTCATCTAAAAGTATATTGTTGGGCTTCAAATCACAATGGACAATCGAAGAGGGATACCCATGATGTAGATACTCTAGCGCAGATGCCACATCTATCATTATTTCCAATCTTTGAGCTAAGTTTAGGAAAGAGTTGCTCGAATGAAGCCATTTGGTAAAGTTTCCATTAGGCATATATTCCAGAACTAAGGCTTTCAGATCAAGGCTAGAGCAACTGCTAATTACCTTAACAAGATTTATGTGACGAATGTTGCAAAGTATTTGGCACTCAGTGTCAAAACTTTGGTTTGCACCTTCCAAATCTAGATTAAAAACCTTAATAGCAGCAATCATTCCATTTGAAAATGTTCCCTTGTACACTGAACCAATACTACATTTGCCAATCAGATTCTCTTCACCAAATTTATTGGTAGCATTTAGAACTTCATAATATGAAATCCTCTTGACGATGATAGGGGAAGTAGATGGAGCTGGAAGAAGTGTATTTCCACTATAACGTCTTATTAAGTAAACCATGGTAATAGCCAGAACAAATACAACAGCAATTGATGGTAAAATATACTTCAGAACTCTAGTTTTGCTTGATGTTCTAGTTTTATTATCTTTGCATGGCTTGACCTTAAATTGAGATGCTCTTAAAATATACTTCAGAACTCTAGTTTTGCTTGATGTTCTAGTTTTATTATCTTTGCATGGCTTGACCTTAAATTAAGATGCTCCACACAATTCTCTATTGCCTATAAAAAAACCTGATGTGAAATTCTTGAAAGGCCCTCCATTTGGAATTTCACTAGAGTTCATTGTACGAAATATTTAAATACACAAGGTACTCAAGTTTCTCCAATGATTTGGGGATTACACCATCGAGTTTGTTCTTGGATAGATACAATTTTTGCAATGAAATCAGGTTACCAAATGACTCAGGTATAGGACCATGTAACTGATTGTTTGATAATGTTAGAATTTCCAAATTCTGAAGTTGTCCTATAGAGCTTGAAATATCACCTGAGAATCGATTTTCCGATAGATATAACTCTCGCATGCTCTTAATGTTGCCAATTTCTGGTGCCAGCGACCCATTCAACAAATTATAATCTAAATTCAAAATCTGAATTTCCTTGTTAGTCCACAGAGTGGATGGGATAGTGGAAGTCAATGAGTTGTAAGATAAATAAATTTCTCGTAAATTGGTCAGATTTCCTAAACAAGTTGGTAACTGTTGAGAAAGCTGATTATTCCCCAAAGATAGAGCATACAGGTTTACCAAATTGCAAAGGTTAGCAGGTATTGACCCCTGTAGTTTATTGTCTCTAAGTATCATCATTTGTAATTTTCTTAATTGACCCAATGTGTCAGGAATTGTTCCCGTCAATTTATTGCCTCCAATGCTTAAATTGATCAAGTTGCTCAAGTTACCAGTTTCATTTGGAATGATACCTTTAATACCACAATGACCGGATAGGAACGTTTCAACAGATGCTGACAAATTACCCAAGGATTTTGGTAATATTCCATCAAAAGAATTGTTTCTCATCACTATGTACTTCAACTTCCTACAATTTGCCAATGAAAGAAGAAAATCCAATTCTAGCACTGAAGGATCATTTGTCAACTGATTAGATTCAAAAATTAGAACCTGTAGGTTCTGTACATTTCCAAGATTCATGGGTACTCGTCCACTGAAGTAGTTGTGACCAAGATCCAACACGGTAAGCTTTGAAAAATTTGAAATAGAGGCAGGAATTTCTCCGGTCAATCTATTGCCACTAAGATAGAGACCTTCGAGATCACGGAGCCCATTGGCTGACAATGGAAGCTTGCCCGAGATATTATTGTCACCAAAAGAAAGAAATCGTAATATAGAGAGATTGAAGATGGATTCAGGTATTTGACCCTGAAGACTGTTGAAGGACAAATCTAATACTTCCAAACTTGATAGAAGTCCCAATTCTCGTGGGATATGTCCATGAAGACTGTTGTTAACTATAGCCAATTTCTTCAAATTTGATAAACTACCAATTGTGTGTGTGTATATATATGATCTCCTAAACACCGGTGACATGGCACACCATTAATTAGTGAATAAGTTAATGGTAGGTCCCATGAATTTAATGATTCACCAATTAATTGGAATTGGTGTGTGATGTCATCAGTGCTTCCAATGGATACATTCTAGGATGTTACATATTATAGTCCATAAGTCGAATGTTTAAAATTTTAGAAAGTTATTATCAAATAATAATACTGAAATTGTAAAGAGTTAAATTTTATCAAATTATTAAATTCAAACTCTAACATATATTATTAAATAAGAATGATTTTAGAATGACAAATGTATAAATTAATTTAGAATATTAAATTATTTAGTAAACAAGGTGATGCAAGGCAAAAGGAACAATATACGAGAATAAAGAATAAATCTAAAATCACATTAATTCTTAAAATACATGCGAACTTTGAAAATCAGTAATTTGTTGATTCAGAATGGAATTTGAATAGTTGATCTAGGTTGGCAAGTATTTCCGCAAAAAACACTTCACTTCAAAAAATTGTAAAAGAACAACTCTCACGACTTTTATAATGTTTTAATCAAAATATTCCATAGTGCAACACTCATATTTGTTAGCTAACAAAGAAATGCCTAATCATCATTCTTAACTAAAATTGCATATGGGGTCCTCAAACTAACAAATTAATAAATATAACTAAATTCAATTAATGACAAAAATATTATAAAATACTGACTAAACATTATATTGAGGTTAGGCTGGCTACCCGCTAGAGTTATCCATCCTGACTAAATATCTGACCCCAAGCTGATTGGGTACGTAAGATTTGATGTTATTACGATGTATTCCTAATAATTATTTGAAAAATGCTATACATACTGAAACACATTTGTCGTAAGAGTGTAAAATGCCTAGTTGGTAACCTAAATTTCATTTAGATTTTCCATCAGCATAAAAATCTTTATTATATATATGAAATTATTAGATTTAGAGTTTTTTGTATAAATCAATGTCACGAAAATGGGCTGAATATAATATTTAAAATAGTGTAGGAAATCTAGTTATGTACCACTAAAACCGTTGTTCGTCAAATCTAGATATTCAAGTGCTGATAGGTTTCCAATTTCGTTTGGAATATTTCTGTCAATCAATTTAAACAGAAAGATTTTTAAAATATCAAATATTAAATTAACACAAATTAGATCTAATGAAAGAGAAGAGGTACCAACTAATTAAGTTCCTATGAAGTTATTGTTTCACACTTGTAAGAGATGTTTTATGATGTGAAGGGACAACAATATTGGTCGATTTTTAAAATTTTAGGAAATATTATCTGATGAACTGGGAGATATATGTACATGAAAAAAAAATGTTTTAAACGTACCTATCAATTTATTTCCTCCAAGATAGAGAATTTGAAGCTTTGACAAGTTNATGTTTTATGATGTGAAGGGACAACAATATTGGTCGATTTTTAAAATTTTAGGAAATATTATCTGATGAACTGGGAGATATATGTACATGAAAAAAAATGTTTTAAACGTACCTATCAATTTATTTCCTCCAAGATAGAGAATTTGAAGCTTTGACAAGTTCCCGATTTCTATTGGAATGCTTCCAATAAAATTATTCACCGACAGAGAAAGTATTTTAAGATTCAGGCATGTTCCTAATCCTGGAGGAATGTTGCCACTTACTTGATTCACTGAAATTAGTAGCTTCTCTAGCTTTGAAATTAGACTTCCCGAAAGACTATTGTTTGTAAAACTAATTACAATCAGAGAAGAGCGGTTGAAAATCATGTTGGGAATATTTCCGGAGAGACTGTTGTCAGCGATATTTAATTTTTGTAGATTTTCAAGAAATCCAAGACTTGCTGGAATGGTACTTTTTAGCACATTGTCTTGCATCTCTATTTCTCGAAGCCCCCTTAAATTACCAAGTTCATTAGGGATAAACCCATCAAAATTATTATTGCTAATAATTAAGGATCTCATAAAAGAGAGTTCACCGATTTCTTTAGCAACAGTACCTCCTAGACCCATATCTGCTAGATTCCAACCTCTAACTCTTTGATGTCTCCTGCCACAAGTGATGCCAATCCAATTGCAGAATGAGGTTCCTAGTGACCAATTTTTAGCCAAGATTTTATTTGGATCGGAAGTTATTTGAGATTTGAAGGCTAGAAGAGCATTTTCATCAGTTGAGTTATTTACAGATGCAACAATGTTAGTAAGAACGTAAAGCACTGCCAGCAACGTAAAGATGACATTCTTTCCCATGTCTTGTAAGGACGAGTTTGATGCAAGTGTGTGTGTGTATAGTAAACGCTTCCCGCAAGATAAGTGTATTCTTATTTAGTTCAAACATACAATATATATTCCAAATTAGGTCGCTGTTTGGGCTCCGTTAATTCTAAAATATATTTTTTTCTCTTTCTTTTCAACCACGCACACATTCTCTAACAATGACGGAAGATTATGATTGTGAAATGGGATGTATAGTGCAGCACTCATACGAAATCATAAATGACTAAAATAACCCTTTGCTAAATAAAAACAAGTAAGCAAATTATTAAAATCGTACGAGCAGGAACAGGCTCCCTGAGTTTGAAGGCCTGTCTAACCTAGTATGGAAATGTGACTTTACAGAAACGTGTTCTGTTGGTGTTCAACAATACAAACTTTCCTTAAGAGTTTTCCATTTTGAGAAGTTGATTAATTAAAAAATGTGATGTGAATAGTGGTTTACCAGTTAGGTTTATATTGAACCTTCTTTGACAAGTTAAGTTTTTTTAATCAATTATTTAATATAAAATTCATTTTTGTACTTATATTTTCAACTTTTTACGTCGTATTTTATTCTCAATCTTGACAAAAAAATCTGTTATGATGAAGTAAAAATATTTATTTGTCATTTGTTTTTTAAAATATGCAAGACAAACAATACTTACATAAGTTTGACGAAATATATTTTCCCACATTAACGTGATATTTGGATAAAAAATTGTTATCAAATACTAGATGTGATAATTAATTGAAGTTCAAAGATAAAAATGTAACGAAAAAGTTGGATGTGTATTAATTTAGAATGCTAATTGCAGCTACTTTCATGAGCAATTATTGTCCAATTTCAAACCTTTAGTTGGATGGATATTAATTTTGAATGCTGATTGCAGCTACTTTCACGAACAATTATTGTCCAGTTTCAAACCGTTAATTGGATGGGTATTAATTTTGAATGCTAATCACAGCTCCTTCCGCAAGCAATCATTGTCCGACTTCATACCGTTAGTAGGTGGATGGGTATTAATTTAGAATGCTAATCGCAACTACTTCTGCAAGAAATTATAGTTCGACTTCATACCGTAGTTGGATGTGTTAGGTTTTGATAGTTTATGATGTAATTGGTAAGTCTGTGAACAAAAATGACTAAATTGGATATGTTATAAAAGTCAAGGAGTATGTTGTAATTTTCGTTTTTGAGTTGTATAGGTTCTAGGGTTCGAGCTTCAAAAGAGGACAAAAATGGTGCGTCAATTTCACTAGTCTGTCACCAGGATTTCGCTAGAGTGGCAAAAACAGAAACATTTTCGCTAGACTGTCGTCGGGTCCTCGCTCGAGTGATCTTCAAAAGAGGACAAAAATGGTGCGGCAATTTCACTAGTCTGTCACCAGGATTTCGCTAGAGTGGCAAAAACAGAAACATTTTCGCTAGACTGTCGTCGGGTCCTCGCTCGAGTGACAAGCTGTCGCTCGACTGTGGCTGAATTCTCGCTCGAGCGACAAAGTTAGCCAGGAATTTTTTTAATTGCGATTTCAAGGCTTTTTATTTGACCAATTCAACCATAACCCTATCATATAAATACCAGAACGCCACAAAGCGTAAATTCGAAGGTTGAAACATAGAGAGAACTTGAGAGATTCATATTTTCATCTTCCAATTCATTGAGAGACTTCAACCTTCATTAACTTGATTATACTTGGTGGAGAAAACATCAGTTCCAATTATCCAAATACCAAACTTACTAAGGAACACAGAGTTCTTCAAGAATTCATAGGAGATAGACGAATCCACAAAGCCAGGGGTTAGAGAATCCAGGAGGGCTTTGATATTGCAGTCAAGGAGTTGGTGCAAGAGTGCGCAATCCAGGAGGGCTATCAGATTGCAGTCCGGAGTTGGTGCAGGGGCATGGGAGGGCTGTCAGAATCTAAGTCAAGAGTTGTTGCGAGGCACGCAATTCAGGAGGACTGTATTAACTTGAGTCAGGAGGTCAGGAAGTTCATGTCATCGTCTTGTCTGGTGAACTGTAAGTTCGATTGTCTATAGTGGATTTTGACTAGCAAAGCGTTCGGAGTTTTTATCCAATTGGGGTTTCTCCGTGAACATTCCGCTTGTTTTTTATTTCTTTATTTACTGTTTTCATATTCTACGGTATTCAAACATAGGGTAAAAGAGGGATCAAGTTAATTCTTAAAATACGCGTGAATTTTGAAATTCAATAATTCGTTGATTCACAATTGCATATTGAATAATTGATCTAGGTTGAGAAGTCGTTAATTCCGCATAAACATTTTACGTCAAAAGATTGTAAAAGAAACACTCATAGCTTTTATAATGTTTTAATCAAAATACTCCAATGTACAAAGCTCATATTTGCTGCTATCGAAGAAATGCCTAATCATTAATTTTAACTGAAGTTGACTTTGGGTCCTCAAACTCACAAATAAAAAAAAAACTAAATTCAATAAATAATGAAAAGATTATAAAATATTGACTATTGAGGTTAGGCTGGCTAGCTGCTAGAGGTATCCATCTTCACCCCAGCGGCTAACCATCCTAACCTCATTATTAATTCAATTAATAATGAAAAGATTATAAAATATTGACTAAACATTATATTGATTGGGTACATATATAGGATTTGATGTTAATATGATGTATCTTTAATAAGTATTTGGAAAATGTTACACATACTGAAACACATTTGTCTCAAAGAGTGTAAAAGAAAGGAATTGTAACATGGAGAGATTGAAGATGAATTTAGGTATTTGACCTTGAAGATTGTTGGTGGACAAATCTAACACTTCCAAACTTGATAGAAGTTCTGATTCTCGTGGGATATGTCCATGAACACTATTGAAACTTATATCCAAATGCTTCAAATTTGATAAATTGCCAATTGAATGCGGAATTGTACCTGTATTGTGGTGTTTGTCAACACGCTCAAATAAATTAATACCAGAAGAGCTAATAAGTAGTAGGTAGGTACTTATCAAGATATTCGAGTCCAAGTATAAATATTGAAGTATTGATGAGTTTCTAATTTCATATGGAATGCTTCCCGTGAATACATTTTAGGATATTAAAAATTGAAATCCAAAAGTCAAATATTTAAAATTTCAAAAACTTACTATCAAATAAGAATACTGAAATTGTAAAGAGTTAACTTCAATCTAAACATTAAATTCAAATATTGGTGGCTATAATATGTATATTAAAATAAGAATGCTTTTAGAATGACAAAAGCACAAATGAATTTAGAATATTTAATTATTTAGTAAACCTATGAAGTTATTGTTGCATGATGTATTTCTAACAATTATTTGGAAAATACCATACATGCGGAAAAACATTTGTCAAAAGAGTGTAAAATGCCTTGTTGGTAAGTTAATGTTCATTTAAATTTTCGGTCAGCATACAAATCTTTGTTAAGTTTTGAGTTTTCATAACTGAAGTTTCATCCTAGGTCCACAAACTAACAAATTAATAATTATAAAATTATAAAATACTGACTAAATATTATAATAAGGCTGGCCGCCAGCGACATCAATCTCAAATAAAAGCTGATTGGGACCGTAAGATTTGATGTTATTAAGATGTATTTCTTGCAATTATTTGAAAAATGCTATACATGCTCAACAGTTGTCAATGCTGATTTTTTTCATTGTACCATCAGGTATTGAATATTGCATCTTCTTTTGTTCAAAAGGGTGTGATGACATCTTTAATTCTTTATGTAGGTTTATTGGTCGACTTTTATACATGTTTTTTCATATTTATGGGCCAAAATTGGTTCCTAGTTTCAAAATGCACAATGGAGGTTTCAGGGGTAAGTACATACATAACTTCTAGTCCAGCTATGTAAAAGGACATACTCCTTGGGCATCAACATGCCGATCACTATGTATGTAAGAGATGTTTTATGCTGTGAAGGGACAACACTTTAAACGTACGCACCTGTCAAATAATTTTTTCCAAGATATAGAATTTTAAGCTTTGACAAGTTCCCTATTTCCATTGGAACTCTTCCGGAGAAATGATTGTACGACAGAGAAAGTAGTTCAAGATTGGTGCATGTTCCCAAGCTTGGAGGAATGTTGCCACTTATTTTATTCACCGCAATCCTTAACCTCTCTAGCTTTGGAAGATTGTAGCAGATGTGTGGAGGAAGACTTCCTGTGAGACTATTGTCTATTAAACCAATTTCTATCAACGAAGAGAGGTTGAAAATCCTGTTTGGAATATCCTCGCTGAGTCTGTTGTAGGAGAGATTTAACTTCTGTAAATTTCCAACAAATCCAAAACTTGTTGGAATAGGATCATTTAACTCATTGTCCTGCATCTCAATTTCTCGAAGCTGGCTTAAATTACCAATTTCGTCAGGGATAAATCCGTGGAAATTATTATTGCTAATAATCAAGGATCTCAGAAAAGAGTGTTCACCGATTTCTTTAGCAATAGTACCTCCTAGACCCATATTTGCAAGCTTCAAGCCCCTAACTCTTTGATGTCTCGTCCCACAACTTATGCCAATCCAATTGCAGAACGAGGTTCCTTGCGACCAATTTTTTGCCAAGATTTTATTTGGATCAAAAGTTACTTGAGATCGGAAGGCTAGAAGAGCATATTCATCGGTGGAGCTATTAAGAGATGCAACAATGTTGATAAAAAAGTAAAGCATTGTCAGCAACATAAAGATGACATTATTTCCCATGGCTGATTTGAAATGCATAAAGAAAATTGGGAGGGGGACTTGTAATGATGAGTTCCATAAGTGTACTCTTATTTATATATCAGAATTTCGGTATGAACTCTCACTAATTTTCTAATAGCTTTTGGCAGTGTTTTCCATATGGAATTTTCTGTAAGCGCGTTTCTAACAGTGAACACGAACTATGATTATGAAGTGGAATTTTGTGTCAGTGCGTATTCCATGTATGGTTGGAGTTCAACGGACGTAGCTTAAGGTGTCTTCTTTGACAATTAAGGTAGGTTTTTTTTTAATTCCAAACACTGTTAATTTGAATAATATATATAGGGGACCTATAGTTAGGGTCCAAAAGATTTATGAAATAGATCCCATTCAATTTTTCATGTTATATATCCCCAAATTTTACAATATTAGGCACAGAAAGAACTGTTAATTTTATCGACATTGGGCTAAAGATGTGAGTGCAGCACTCAACACTACAACAAAATTGTGATTACGCGACAATTTTTTTCGCGACATACGAAAAGTCGTCGCAATAAGTGATTTAACGCGACACATGTTTAAAGTTTGTTGCAAAAATTGTGATGAAAAAAATAAGTACCAAAAAATATAATGCGATATAAAAAGTTGTCGTGAAATGTAAGAATTCGCAACAAACAATGAAGAATGTCGCCAAAAATATGAGGGAAACAAGGCGCCAAAATATTTTTGGTGGGAAACTTGTGGCGACAAACTTTTATTTCTTGCAACAAAGTATTTATGATGCAATAGGGTCTACTTTTTATGATAAGAAACATATGTTGCTAAAAATTCTTACAACCAATTTGCAGTATAGACCAAATCATAAATTCTTGATAAATTGGGGACTGGATTGAAACATGTGAAAGTTTTTTTCCCAAACCCTTTCTTCTGTATAATAATGTGTGTGCCTCCATCTCTCTCAATTACCATCACTCAGAAAAATTCTCTTTACCTCTCAACTCAGTGTAAACCCTTCCTTTCTTTCCCACGCCAGTCGCAGCCTACCATCTTCGATCAAACCCCCACCGCCGACCAACCTATAATCTCACAATCCCTGAAATCTTTTAAGCCCTAAATTTTTTAAGTTGCTCTCCTAGACGCCATCCACCCTATAAATTCAGGCTCCACCCGCCGCCCATCGATCGACCGTCGCCGCCCAATCCTGACGTAGGACTAAGGTGACTCAGTTTGATTCACGATTAAATTAACCTATAGTTAGGGTCCAAAAGATTTATGAAATAGATCCCATTCAATTTTTCATGTTATATATCCCCAAATTTTACAATATTAGGCACAGAAAGAACTGTTAATTTTATCGACATTGGGCTAAAGATGTGAGTGCAGTACTCAACATCTTTAACAAATGGTGCTTAAGTTGTCTTCTTTGACAATTTAAGTTTTTTAAATTGTTTATTCAATTTAAAATTCATTAATTCACAACTGTGTTAGTTTCAACATGATAGGAGTGGTGCTCATCACACCATTATGGACTCCACTTTTTCCATAAATATAAAAGCTTTGCTTGACTAACAATCTGGAAAAATTATTCTATTCCATGCAGTATTTTTCAATGTGGAAATTCATGTGGAAGTTGTTAAACCTCGTGCTTAACGGTTTGGGCTCAATGACATAACCCATATTTCAAGCTAACAAAGAAAAAAACTAATCATTAATCTCAACAATTAAAAAAAAAAAATCAATTTATAATGAAAATATAATAAAATACTGACTAAATGTTATATTCGATCGATATCCATCTTTGTCCCAAGCTGATTGGGTACGTTGGATTTGATGTTATCATGATGTATTTCTAATAATTATTTGGAAAACGCTATACAAGTTGAATCGCATTTGTCAAAAAAAGTGTAAAATGCCTAGGTGATTCATTTAGATCTTCCATCAGCATAAAAACCATTGTTATGTATGATACTTTAAAATTTAGAGTTTTAGTACAAATCTTTGTCGAAAGAGCGTAAAATGTTTGGGTGGTTCATTTATTTGTAAAATGCGATATATACTTTACGCCTAACCCATTTATGCTTGTAAATGCTTGAACCTTGACCTTGACAATTAACATATTCGAATCCAATATAAATATTGAAGTACGAGTTTCCAATTTCATATGAAATGCTTCCTATGAATACACCCATAGTCAAATACTTAAAATTTCAAAAAGTTATCGTCAAACAGTCATACTCAAATTGTAAAGAGTTAAACTTAAAATATTAAATTTAATTATTGGTGGCTCTAAATATATATTAACTAAATAAGAATGATTTAGAATGATAAATGTATAAACCAATTTGGAATATTATATTATTTCTGTTTGAGCTTCATTTTTCGAAAATATAAATTTTGTAATAGTGATTTTTTTGGAAAATATATAGTTAGAAGTAGAGAAAATTTTTGAATTTCGCGCAAAATTATTGTATTTTAAAGAAAATGAATTTTAAAGATTGAGGTTCAAACACTAACTTAATCATGGCAATAAGACCACGTTAATTCTTAAATGCATGCTAATTTAGAGAATAATTAATTCCTTAATTCACAATGGAATACCGAATAATTAATCTAAGACGATAAATCTTTGATTTTTCATTTTATACTATAAGGTAAAAAATGGTAAAAGAAAAACTCTCTTAAGCATTTTTAATGCTCCTCATTGCCGCTA
>CAIGRT010049026.1:0-15189 GCA_903798405.1 Fraxinus platypoda | reverse complement strand
ATTTTCTTTCCACCCTTACAATCAAACGGACCCTAAGATTATGTGAAAATAATATTGAAGCAATATAATTGTATATTGGAATTAATACTAAAAATAATCATTTTACGTTTCACGATCACAACCATACATCTAGCTCAAAGAGGTGTTAGTCCTTGGTTTCAGACAATTGAGCCATTAACAAGCCAAAACTTTCTACATGTCTGAAGGGTTCCCCATGATCCCAATTAGTCCTTGGTTGCAGGAGGATGGTTGTGACCATGGTCGCTATAACATACTGTTGGGAATGCTCCCCATGTTTTTGGGTGGATCAAGTGCTCCAAATTGATTCAGGACTCATGGTAATTTATGATTGAGAAAGGAGTTAACTAGGAATATAGTTAAAAATCCTGAATTATCGAATAAGGAAATCATGAACATTGTCTTTCCTTGTGGATAAGGAAAAAAAAATAGAAGAGTCCCTCTAGGATTGTCTTTCCTTGTGGTAGAAGGAGAAGAAAAATGAGATCCTCACTAGGGCTTTTAGTTGATATCTCAGTTTCTATGTATATGTAGTGGCGGATCCAGCACCCGGCGAGCCCTGGTGACCATGCGTGCTGGATCTGCCGAGAACAGTTTTTTTTTTGTTGTTGACAATGAATAACTTTTTAGATTATATACTTGATAATTTGTTTTATTTTCAAACATTTCTTGTAGCTCAACTGGCTAGAACTTGTATATTCACATGAGGAGTCCCAGTTTCAAATTGGAGACAAAATTGGATGGGGTGAAATCACCAATCAACCCCAAAATAGTCAGAAACCGGAGAGCAACAATATCGAGAATTGCGATTGGACAGCCTGTACAAAGTTGATAATATGTTTATATATGAGCAGTCCATCGTCCGATTGTTGTAAAATTTGGATATCAAGATCCAACGGTTTATTTGAGGGGAATCACTATATGAACAGTGGTGAATTTTGGTAAGGTCTTTTTATAGCTTTTGAGAAGTATTCTAAAAATAGTTTTTTCTTGAGATAGTTGTGATAGGGTAAGTTGTTATTGTTACCTTTGAGGGATTCCGTCTTTGATAGTGGAAGGTTTGTTATGGTTATGTCAAGAATTGGTTGAATTCTTGATGTTGATTGTGCCTCTAGTATTGACTAGAAAAAGTTGTGGTATTCCATCTTTGAGATGATGAGATGTTGATAGCAAATCAAGACTTGTGTATTTAAGGTTGGTTGTACCTATAGAGAGAACATTGTGGGCTTTCATCTTTATTCGATGACGGTTTATTGTTGTTACCAAGACGTGTTTTTGATGTAGTTGGGTTAAGCCTCAAGTTAATACTAGGGAAGGAAATTATTCCCGTGGACATGAGCATCGTTAAATTGCGCGTTGATTGATTTTAATGTTCCTTTCTTGTTTTGCTTTATTTGTAACTTTCTATTATGTTAACACAAGAAAGGGGTAATTGTATATATTCCGCGGCATTGTTTCTAGATATCGTTCTAGATATTGATTTGATCTTCCTACACATGGCTGCAAGTGGAGCTTCGTATATAGGCATGGTCAGTCTAAGCATCTTTAACCAACTCTACTGGTCTCCTTTTTTCATTCTAAAGATAAGAGACGATGTGAAGGTACGTAAAATGCAAGACATTGTGCTTGTTTGGAGTAATTGGAAGTTTAAATCGAGTGATAATTATGGAAGCAAATTATAATCCAATAATAATATCATTCGATCATCATTCCACAAGACAATCCCGTTTGATTGCCAATATGTTGAAACCGACAAAATGACCGTTTTGCCCTTTCAACATGTACTGTCCTCCAAGTCCCATTTTCATAAAACAAATTCGTTTTGAACAATTCACAATATAGAGTTTAACGATCTCATCCTCGGACCACTAAGTTCAGATTCAAATGCCTATGGAAAATGCCTCGGAGTAATGATCGTCTCATCGTAATGATTAATGGATTCCGTTATTGCAAGTATATGATCTTTAACTATTTCGTCCCGATTCCCAAAGCACCAAGATCAATCTTCTAATTAAGACTTTACTTATTGGTGTCTCAAAGAACTTGAACTAAAAATCAAAGGTACATTATTCGCTCAAGATTTAGGTGACTCATTTGATAATCGAGTAGAGTCTCATTCCGAATTGTTACAAGTGAGACATTTACGTGGTCCCGTTCAATGTGCATTAAAACACGTTATTATTCTTATTCTCAAATCTAGATAAATTTCAATAAGAACAATGCAATCTTATCAAGATAAAGCGTTCAATTTTATGTACCGATTATGAACGATATATTTTGATCACGTCACAAACTGTGTCTCGCTATACGTGAACCATCGAATATACAATTCGTGACATCCTATATGATCATGGAACCTTAGATAATTATTTCAAATTATAATACTCGAATAATTGAATATTAATTCATATTGTTATTTTACAAAATACTACTCAAAGGGCATCAAACTAAGAATCTCTCACTTGCCCTTTAGAGTATATATGACGTATCAAGAATACGCATCCTCTCAAGATGTCCATCAAAAACCTTAGCAGTAAGCTCTTTGTGAACAGACCCGCAAGATTATCTGCTGATGCAATCTTGTGGACTAGTATGTCTTCTCAATGAACAATCTCTCTGATAAGATTGTATTTCCTCTCAATATGCTTGCCACATTGATGACTCCTTGGTTCTTTAGCGTTGACAACCGCTCCACTATTATTCCAATAAAGTGTTATGAATTTCATTGCCAAAGGTACCATATCAAGTCCAAAAGAAACTTCTTGAACCATACTGCTTCTTCAGAAGCTTCACAAGCGGCTACACATTCTACCTCCATGGTGGAATTAGCAATACAAGATTGATTGATACTTCTACATACCACGGCTTCATCCCACAATGTAAATATTGAACCTGACTTAGACTTTCTATAGTCATGATCGGATTGAAAATCGATTAGTATATCCAATAGGATTCAGATCATGTCGTGAATAGACAAGCATACAATCTATCGTTCTCTGAAGCTACTTGAGTATATGATTCATCTCTTTCCAATGTTCTGGTCCCGGATTAGACTGATAACGACTAACAATACCCACATCATAACAAATATCCCGTCTAGTGCAAAGCATATCATACATAAGGCTCCCTACAACCAAAGCATAATGAACCTTCTTCATGTAATCTATCTCTATTGGAGTCTGGAGAGAATGCTCCTTAAATAGATAAATTTCATTTCTAAAAAAAGTTGTCATTTTTTTAAATTTTGCATTGCGAATATAGATAATATATTTTCAATATATGAAGTTTGGGATAATGCTTTTTATCTGTTTTTCCTATCTCGTAAAATATAGATTCTCAAAACATAACTAACTTTTCCCAAGTCCTTCATATTAAACTGTCGAGACAACCATTTTTTTACAAATGACAATATCCCTACATCATTTCCAATGAGTAGAATGTCATTCACATAAAAAAAATCAGAAAAACTACTTTATTTCTTTGTATACACTTTTATACATAAGGTTCATTCAGATTTTGGTCAAAACCATATGCTTAATGGCTTGATCAAATCTTACGTTCCAAGACCTGGAGCTTATGTCCATAAATGGACCTTTGTAACTTACAAACTCTCTTTTCATGCTCTTCTTTCATGAACCCCTCAGGTTGCATCATGTAAATATTCTCGTCAAGGCGTCCATTTAAAAATGTTGTCTTAACGTCCATTTGCCAAACCTAATTATCATAATGAGCGGCAATGAATAAAAGGATTCGAATTGATTTAAGCATGACAACTGGTGAGAAGGTTTCTTCGTAGTTGATACCTTTTCTTTGAGTAAAAGCCTTGCCATTAGCCTTGCTTTGAAGGTTTCAACATTTTCATCTATACCTCTTTTTCTTTTATAGACTCACTTTCATCCTATAGGTTTGACCCCATTAGGCACATCCACAAGATTCCAAACCTTGTTAGAATAAATAGATCCTCTACAAGTAATAGTTGAAGGTGCCTGATCATTCTACCTGACTAAATTTCCTTTCTTTTCCCCCACTGCTTGGTCTTGTCCTTAGTTGGTACCAACCCTCATTATCCCTATCGTGAGGAGCATGTGGAGGTACAACAATGGGTGCCTCATTCTCTACTACATCTGGTTCTGTTTGTCCATGAGGTTCCGTGGACATCATTTGCTTCACTTACCTCATTAGCAACGACTCTTTGATTATATGTGGAAATCTGGAGCCGGGCTATTTGAACCATGTTCTAACACCTCTTTCAATAGAATCTTACTAGTCGACTTGTGTTCTTATATATACATGTTCTCTAATAAGGTTGCATTTATACCGACAAATACCTTCTTATCTAGAGAACTATAGAAGTAGTAACCTCTTATTCTTTTTGGATATCCTACAAATAGACAAACTTGTGATCTTGATTCCATGTTATCCATCTTTCCCTTTAGCACATATGCTGAACACCCCTCATATCCGAATGTGGTGCAAATTAGGCTTGTGCCCATTTCACAATTCAAGTGCTGTCTTGAGAACCGACTTAAGGTGCTAAATTCAAGATGTAAATGGTCGTTTGTAGTGCATATCCCCAAAAGGAAATAGGCAATGAGGAATAAATAATCATTGATCTTACCATATGTAAAAGAGTTCAATTTCTTCTTTCCCATGCACCATTCTGTTGGGGAGTCCTTGATGCATTCAATTGAGATAATATCACATTATCTGATAAGTAGACCTTAAACTCTTGGGACGTATATTCGCCACATCGGATTGATTGGCCTTGATACTCTTATCTAATTGTTTCTCAACTTTCGTTCAAAACTCCTTGAATTTCTCCAAAACTTCGAAGTTGTGAGACATAAAGTATATCTATCCAAATCTAGAGTAATCATTCGTGAAGGTGATGAAGCACTCATATCCTCCTCTAATCAGAGTACTAATGGGTCCAGAAACATCGAAATGTACCAATTTCAAAACTTTTTTAGCTCTTAGTCTCTTAGCCTTAAAATGCCTCTTGGTCATCTTTTTTTCTATAAAAGATTCACAAGTTGGTAGAGATTCCACCTCTAACTCATTTAAACGTCCATACTTCACCAATCTTTGAATCTTATTTAGATTAATATGATACAGCCTAAGATGCCATAAGAGAGTTTCACTAGTACTAGATAATCTCTTTCTTTTCTTAGCAGTAGTAATGTTACATATAGAGCTAACATAGGGCTTAAGACATAGATACTATTAACCATATGACCAGAAATATAACATAATTATTCAACTTAATAACCACCGTAGAATGAGTGAAAACTACCGAATAACCAATACGATATAAAAGTGCAACGGAAACCAAGTTCCGTGTAAGTTTGGAACATAATAACAATAATCCAAAATCAAATGTCTACGATTTTCAAAATATAAAGTAAAGGTGCCAACAGCTTTGACAAACACTACTGCTCCTAGCCAACTTTAAGAGTATACTCTCCTTCATTGGGGTGCTTGGTTACCTGGAACACCTGCAAAGAATTGGAAACATAATTAGTCGCTCCAAAATCTATAATCTAATATTAGTATAATCCACCACTAAGCATGACTCAATGAATAGAGCATTGCCTTTATCTTGCTTTCCATTAGCTAGGTGATCTGTTCATCTTGCAATGACCCTTTTGTCCATCATGTGTAGATTATAATCAACTATAAACTGTGTGAACATCTCATGTAGAGTCTCAAGAACCATGTCAATCTGCGTCTCAGAATCAATTTCAGCTTCTAAAACCTCTGTAGCATTGAGTGACCAATCATGGTTAACACATGGTCCCTCACAGATGTGTCTAGTTTCATAATTGGCCTAATGGAAGCTTGTCTAGCTTATCGATTTTGATGTCCAAACATCTCTTGAAGACTTTCCATTATGTAGGTGGGACCCTCCTACTCATTTTATTGAGCTAGGCATCTCATGCCATTATTAAAATGAGAATTGATAATTATTTGGCCTATGAATAATTTTATTGGAATCTTCTATAAGAGGTCCTTCAAAATTTTCGTATATAAGTATAATAACACCTGCTAATAATTTTTAATCTGAAATAGATGAGATGTTATCTATAGGATAATCACTCCATTATTTTATTTTAAGATATTCTAACTTTAGTTGTAATTTCAGTTATTCTAAAATAATGAAGTCTTCCTTTAGGGAGGTCGATGTAACTCGATAGTAAACATACGTATTTTAATAACAATTGGATAATGGAGGAGGTCGCGGAACATTCTCCCACTTATTATTTTAAACCATTGGGTTTTCATTTAATAATTAACTAGCCAAATATAAACAATTATAATGGCACCAAATTATTAAATATAATTTTTAACCACTTCTAAATAATTTAGGGTGTTGAAAAATTATACAATACCAATGCATATGATTTTAATGTATCAGGTGGTGTTTCATTTAATCTACATGACGTGATAATTATTCATTCATTCATTCATAATCCATAAAACGATAAAAGTAATAATTAAATAAATCATAATCACTTATGACCCATCTTAAGAATTTAAATTATAAGAAGAATTAAAGCATTTCATTGGGCTACATTCCGACCCAATTCTTTAATTTCTTTGTAGTCCAACCCATGGAATATCCAAAATGTGGACCAATTTAATTTTGAATCCTAATCTTTAAAAAAAAGCCCTTATCCTACAAAATTGGCCCAAGTCTCAAAGAAAAGCCCAAAACCTTGAAATTCAACCCTATCAACACCACTAATGAACCAACACCACTAAGCCCCAAAAGGAGCCGCCTAGCTGCCGCTGCAACAACAATAGCCACTACCTCAAAGGGTCAGCAGTGCAGCTATTGCTGGAGCAGATTTTTAACCAATACCTCCATATATATGAGTTTTCCATCTTTAAAACACTCAAGTTTCCAAAGAAAAACAGCAATATAAGAGGTTTTGGAGCCCAAAACTTCATTCTCTTCTATTGATACAAGTGTAGAAAAATGGAAAATGAAAATAAAGAAATTGCATTACAATAATGAGAATGGAATATTCCAGAGCCAAAAATGATTATATATAAATATTCACGTTAAACATATAAAGCAATAAATATGTCAAATCAAATAACCTAACACCATCCATACTAATAATGCATATTCCACTGAGATATTAAAAACTAATCCTACTCAAGAATCTCAATGACCATTGGCTCTGATACCATTTGTTGGTTCTTGAATTTATTCACACAAGAGGAAATTGATTTTTCTTTGTACATTAAACCCAAATACATGGTCGATCTTCAATCACCTTGAGGTTATTAATTTGTTATTAAAATCCTCACACATAAGGGTAAGATTGTAACCTTGAAGGAGTTTTAATGGCCTTCCAACTCTCTAGCCAGAGCTTCATCTCTTAGATCTTGTCCCTTGTTCGCCTCTTTTAGGTACCTCTCTTTTAAAGAAATATGGAAGAATGTGGCTAATCGTAAAATCTATCAAAATGTGCCCATAAAGGGTATATTTATATTATTCAATTAGGATTTCATAATTACACAATTTTTCATAGACTTTATTGTAGTAGGCCAATTAAGTCACACATCTTTATTAGAGCCAAGAAAGATGACCTAACCGAACTCACAAGACCCACGCTCCAATAGATGTTTATAATTGGGTCAACTCTTAACCAATCAAGATACATCTATTAATCCCGACTTATTCTACCAAAAAATCGAAATTTCACTCTTGAGTCGAGTGATAATTATGGAAGAAAATTATGATTCGATAACAGTATCCTCTGATCATCAATCCACATGTCAACTCCCGTTTGACTGTCAATATGTTAAAACCGACAAAATGGCCGTTTTGCTACTGCCCTCCAAATCCCATTTTCATAAAGCAAATTCATTGTGAACATATCACAATATAGAGTCCAACGATATCATCTTTGACTATTAAGCTCAGATTCAAAAGCCTACGGAAAATGTCTCGGAGTAACAATCGTCTTATCGTAATGATTAACGAATTCCATTATTGCAAGTATATGATCTCTAACTATTTCGTTCCGATTTCCAAAGCATCAAGATCAATTTTCTAATTAAGACTTCATTTATGATACCTCAAAGAACTTGAACTAGCAATCAAATATACATTACTCGCCCAGGATTTATAAGATTTGTTTGATAATCGAGTAGAGTCTCATTTTGAGCGGTCGCAAATGAGTCATCTACACGGTCTCGTTAAATGTGCATCAAAACACACTTATTTTCAAATTTAGACAAATCTCAACAAGAACAATGCAATCTTATTAACATAAAGCGTCCAACTTTATATACCGAATGTGAATGATATATTTTGATCACGTCACAAATTGTGTCGAACCATCGAGTATATAATTTGTAACATCCTATATGATCATGGAATCTTAGATAATTGTTTCAAATTGTAGCACGGGAAAAATGGAATATTAATTCATACCATCGTTTTACAAAACACTAGTCTAAGGGCATCAAACTAACAATAACATAGTCAACTAACTTCAATTAACTCCCCCGCCTTTTTGAAAAAGAATAGCCAAAAAATAACATATCATACTAGCCGTAAAAAGGTAAGACCAAAAAACAAAAAAGAGAGAAAATGCAAAGGTAGAAAGTCACTTATTTGCAAGCCTTGGAGATTTCCAACTTCACTAGCCTCTTCATCTTTAACCTTAATTCTAGCATCATAAATTTGTGTTTGCTCCCCCTAAATATATGCATACTTCAACATATGGGCATCACATGTTGAAAATCATAAATCTATTCCATCGAAAGCAATCAATTTGAAGAAAGAAAAATAAACACTCAACAACACATAAGATTTATAGAAGTTCTTCTCAATATGAGATTAAGTCATCTCACGACGCTATAGTAATTCACTATGATGAAAAAAATGTTTAGAAGACAAAATCGGACACCAATCTTCTCTAACATTTCTCTCTTTTTGATGATAATAATAAAGTATAAGGATGACTCCCTCTTTATAAAATAAATTATGGCAAAATAAAATTTTATAAGGAATCCAATTCTTTAATAGAATTTTACAAGAATACAAATTCTTAAGCTTTCCTAATAACTCACTACGCGAAGTGATAATAATTAAGATCGACAATAATTAGACTCCACAACTTAACATCACAAATAGGGTCAACCCTGGCTCAAGGTGACCAAGGCCATTGCCTAGGGCCTCCAGTTTGAAAGGGCCTAAAAAAATTTATAACTTCAAAATCCAACAAAATATTTACTTGTTTTATTGAGTTAGGTCTCTAGCCCTTTAAAAAGCGACAACAAAATTGATCTAAATAAGAGACCCAAATTATTTTGGTGTTTAACTTACATTCTTGTTTAAGAAATAAAACGGATATATAATCAAACTATTGTCCAATGCTGTATTTTGTTGTGTTCTTCTATCCACCAAGATTAGGAAAAAAAAAATCAATGCATAAAAAAAGTTAAAGAAAACTCCCATACAATTTTTTGATAACCTTATGTCTAAGTGTAAAGTCATGTGTATCTAAGTGTAAAGTGCTCACCCTAAACATATGCCACATTTCCTTCAAACAGTAACATGTAGGCATTACATATCACTAATTTAACATCTAGCTTAACATGTGAGAATATTCATTTTTCAAGTTTCTCATACAACAAAATTTCGTACAACATAAAATAAAAATTGTGAGAATGATATTCAAAGAAATTGTTGACCTCGAATTTTGTACTTCCAACATGGTCAACATATCCCAAAACCTCCTGCATCCACTTAAGCCTAATTCCTGCACATTTGGATAAATCGTTTGCCATACGTAGCTTCCTCCGATGTGGTGGAGTTGTTCGTCCTACTCTGCCGGTCAAATAAGTTGAAGTAGTATGTATGGGTATGGGATATGCTTTAGACGCGAGCCTCCAATATAAAAAGGGGTCGGCTTCGAGGGAATTTTTGATAATAACGATGAGGATAGCAATAGCAAAGTTGTAGTTTGATATTTAAACTTGCATTACCTTTGGAATGCCACATGTGTGAGCTTTTATAGTAGAATATGACGAATAAGGGCCATGGGATGGAAGTATACGTGGTCTCATCCACACGGTTGAGGCCTCTTATCAATAGCATCAATCAATCATAGACATTTAATGCTAATACCATTTTGTTGCCCATAATTTTGACAATAGGCTTGACCTAATTGATAGGGTAGGGCGACGGCATCAGTAAATTGTTACATCAATCACTTATTAAAGATTGCATTAAAGATTTCTTGTCAAGCCTTTCTTACAGTCTCTCCCGCCATGATGGTTTTATATAAGGGGTCGACTTCAGCCAAATGTGTTCGACTTCCCATACTGGTTCGGCCTCTTCATGGGGGTTCAGAAAATTGCCTCCTGGAAAGAATGGCATGGAGTACGGGCTCAGGTCCGCCACGATGGCTTTATATAAGGGGTCAACTTCAGCCATATGTGTTCGACTTCCCATACTGGTTCGACCTCTTCATGGGGGTTCAGAAAATTACCTCCTGGAAAGAATGGTGTAGAGTGCGGGCTCAGGTCCGAGTGCCACGTAGAGTCTTCTAGGGCCTCATTGGACGAAGCGTAACAATAGTCCCCAAAATCCAAGTATGGATATTTATATAATGCGTGGACTTTTAAGTTGAGGTTTAGCTGCTGGGATAAGCTGTGTGCTTTTACGAAGAAATAAAAATAATATTGTATATCTCTGTCCCCAAAGTCCAAGTATGAATATTTATATAATGCGTGGACTTTTATGTCGAGATACCAATGAGTTGGATTGTCATGTATTGTGTGTATTTATCTTAATAGCGAACCTGGTTGGAAACGATGCCCTTGCTAAAAGGGCAAGCTTGTTGATGTAGTTGAAACCTATGATAAGGCTGGAATGTACTAAGGCGAGGCTCTTGCTAAAAAGGTGAGCTTGTTGATGTAGTTGAAACCTATGATAAGGCTAAAATGTACTAGGATGATGTCCTTTCTGAAAGCACGAGCCTATTGCTGTAGTTGAAGTCTATGACAATAATGAAATATTCTAAGGCGGGGCCCTTGCTAAAAGGGCGAGTCTGTTGATGTAGTTGAATCCTATGACAAGGATAAAATGCACTAAGATGAGGCCCTTGGTAAAAGGAGAGCCTATTATTGTAGTTGAAGCCTATGACAAAGCTGAAATGCACAAGGCGAGACCCTTGCTAAAAGGGTGAGCCATTGATATAGTTGAAGCCTATGATAAGACTGATTTTAGTAGAGGCAAAGTGTAGTTATGAGAGGACATTGATAGGACTTGTGCTGCAATGATTTAAAAACTTCTCATGTTTCCAAGATACGACATCGAAGTAAAGCGTTTATCAATACAAGTATTGTGTGCACATAAAATGCGCAACGATGAAAGTTTGTTAACTTTGGTAGAGGTGACGCGAATTACATGTGCATGTTTAGTACGATATGATCATAACCGTTTATTTGATTTTTCAAATTGGCTCCTTTGGGATTCGATGGTTCGGACGAAGGGTACGTATATATGTTCTAGATTCGAATATTGTCCATCCAACAGCTGAGGCTTGCCTAGCTGCCAATAAAAGGATGACTTTGATTTTCCTCTACCCTTCTTACTTTGAAAGTAGTTCTTCCTCATTTCATTCCTCCATCTAACAAACAAACTCTCTTCTATCAAGCTACCCATCGACTCTTTCTTAAGCTCTAGCTCCCTAGCCCTCAAAGCATCAGTCACAATATCTTAGGTCAAAGTATCTCTAGCATACGTGATAGCATTCCTAACATATCTATAGGATTCATATGTATCATTCAAAAGTATAACAGTTAGATACTTATCATTAAATTTCTTATCATTGTGGACCAAACACTTGAGTTTGTTAAAATCACACAAATTGGATTCAAGATCATTTTCTGGGTCTAGCTTAAAACTGAAAAGTTTTTGAGCAAATGAATCTTGTTTGACAAAGAATTTTTCGAAAATAGCTTGTCAATTGCTTCCCACGATTCTTTAGCAGACTTATATTTCATCCGATTTAGCATTTAATGCATCAGAATAATTTTCTAGGTCGCCGAGCTTTAGAAACTTTTTGTCCAATTAAAATAGCTTTCATTTTTTTTAATGGAATAATCTCCCTTGCCATTAAATTGTGACAATTCAACTCGAGAGGCCATAATAGCAAATAATGTTTTTTTCGAAAAGATTTTAATCAAAGTATTTACCAGCACACAAATGCAAGCTCAAACCAATTTATGTATAAATACTTTTCAAGATGACATAAACGATGATATCACAACAAGTAGCACATAGACAATATCACAAAAGTCAAGTATAACAAATTATATGATAGCAAATAATCACAACATCACAATCTTTGAGAGGGTATTAGATGAGCAAACCTAGCGATCCAATCTGTCGGTTCGTAATTTAAGGAGAGATGCGAGTTTTTATTGATCTAGGGCCACCACTAACTGTCCTGAGTCATCCAACAGCTGCTGCAACCCTAGAAACTACCATCGAGCCGCCAGCGAAAAAGTTCCTCCATTTTCCTTTTTCTGCCCGAGACTATATTTGCTTTCACAGTGCACTAAATTGAAATCTGACACCACCAGGAGGTCAGAAATTGCTCAAGGAACAAACTGTCTTTTTTTAACCACCGGCTGATTCTCCTCTACACCCTCTCACGTCTCTGTTTGTTGCAAATGTGCACACGCGCCACCTCTACCACCGACGTGTGTGTCTCACGAGTGACACCGACTGCTTCTGCTCGTTGTCTGGAATCTGATGGTAGTCTTCGTTCATCCACCAGATGCATAGATCCTCCAAAAAAATAGGTTTAAAGTTTTGGGTTTACTAGTTTTCAACCAAATCTGAACCCCTCTGACTTCCAATCTGATTTTCAGCATATGCTCTAATACCATTTGTAAAGTTTATAATGTAGTGTACAATGATTCATTACAACTACAATGCGAAATACAATGATATTGAACTTAGATTTGTGGCACACCAGATTCAATGCACCGTCGTCCACGAAAATGGAAATGGATATACCGAGAGAACCATCGAGGCAACCAAGAATATCACTGGAGAAATGAACTCTCCCATTTAGCTCATCTCTATATTTTTCTTCCTACGTTTTTCCAACTCTACAGATCCAAGTGATACCAGTGAATACACATATAATTAATTATAGATCCTAAATCATTTGAATTCAAATTCAAATATTGTACTGTGAAAGGGACATGACTATTAGGATGATTCACCTCCATAATACAATAAACTAGCACAATCCTTTTCAAATGCTCAAGACCAATTAACATGTGACGACCTCACAATTTCCAGGTTTTTAAATTAGGCCTCTGTATCTTTTATTATTTGACAGTGGAGGTTCCTTTATAAATAGTCTCAAATATATCCTAGACCTCCTTTGCTACCTAACAGGTGGAAATCAAGGGAAATTGACTAGATTCCACAAAACAAAAATATAATTCAATTTGAGGCATCATTTTTCTCCTCACTCTCTTCACTGTTATCTCTTATATCCATTATACTATAGAATGTCATGCTTTCCCCTTCTATGGACTAGATATACATTCATTAGTAAGCATAATCTGTACCATCTAGAGTCAGGGGTCTCATTCCTAGAAAACTGGATCTCATTTATAGTAAGTGAGTTGGGTGTCTGAACGATACACATTGTCTTTCCTTGTGGAGAAAGGAACAGAAAAAGAAGTCCCACTAGGAATGTCTTTCCTTGTGGTGGAGAGAGAATAAAAAGGAGATTCCCACTAGGACTTTTAGTTGATGTCGCAATTACTATATGTGGGATGAATTGAAAATAAAATTGTTTNTGTCTGAACGATACACATTGTCTTTCCTTGTGGAGAAAGGAACAGAAAAAGAAGTCCCACTAGGAATGTCTTTCCTTGTGGTGGAGAGAGAATAAAAAGGAGATTCCCACTAGGACTTTTAGTTGATGTCGCAATTACTATATGTGGGATGAATTGAAAATAAAATTGTTTGGGTGTGAGAGACACCAATGACCCCAATATGGTCAGAAGTTGATGTCTCAATTACTATATATGTAGGATGAATTGAAAATAAAATTGTTTGGGTGTGAGAGACACCAATGACCCCAAAATAGTCAGAAGTTGATGTTTCAATTAATGTATATGATGATTTGAATTGAAAATAAAATTGTTTGGGTGTGAGAGACACCAATGACCCCAAAATAGTCAGAAGTTGATGTCTCAATTACTATATATGTGGGATGAATTGAAAATAAAATTGTTTGGGTGTGAGAGACACTAATGACCACAAAATAGTCAGAAACTCAAGAGCAACAGTGCAAAGAATTGCAGCTGGATAGCCAGCGCACCTTTGATAATATGTTGATATATCAGTAGTCCTTGATTTGATCGTTGTAAAAAAATTTAGATGATGGTTTCTTGAGGTTCATTGTATGTACCTATATCAATTTCAACCTTTATCTATATAGATACAATAGTAAAATAAATAAAAATCATGACATGGCACAACCATGGACGAAAAAGCACCATTTCGACATGAAAACTGAAATTAATGCACCCATGTTGGATAGGACAGCGCCAATTGGGTTGACCAGGTAGTGCAGTGCATGCCTGCAGCAGTGCACCACACTATATTTCGTCCTACCCTTCTACTATTTGAACAACGCTAATAATGAATACACAGAATAAATTGATAGAAGAGTTTTAATTTCAGAGAGAGAGAGAGAGAGAGAGAACGTGAACATCCTAAAGAAGCAACAACTTATGTTATTAAGATCATAGCAATTAGGATCTTATCCTCACAAACATTTCTGATGAATTCTGTCCGTTTTTAACGCATGAGGCATTTTCCACGGATACAGTTATGGAATTTGCAGTCAGGAGGACAATAAGGAACACAATCACTAGGAGTCTTGCACACACTCTTAGCCTTCTCTTCAAATCCTTTATTTTCAGTGGCTTCGAGTGAGAAGGCCTTCTTGCACCCACAATAACCCTTTAAACAAGATGGGATTTTACAACCTGGGACTAAATGCGTGCAATCAGAGTCATTGTTACAGGGAAATGGTGGTAATCGTAATTGTGCCTCGGAGAACATAGAACCTGCCAATTTATGAATTTTTTGTTAGAGATATTATA